>JAABOM020032200.1:0-17295 GCA_011800125.2 Solanum clarkiae
TGCATGATTTAAAGATGATTTACTTATGAGTACACACTATGTTGGGGTTGGTAGATTTTGAGGTAATTCTTGGGATGGATTGGTTACATGCATATTGTGTTCCCACTGATTGTAGGACCCGTAGAGTGAGATTCCAATTCCCTAATAAACTTATTCTTGAGTGGTAGTGAAGAGGTAAGCCCATTTCTTATCTTGAGGTACAATTGATCCCTAAGGGTGGCATTTATCATCTTGTATGAAGTTAGGGGCATTGAACCTAAATTATTTCTGTTGAGTTGATCTGATGATAGATGAGTTCCTTGATGTCATTCCTAGTGAGATTTCCGGTGCTGTTTGCATAGGAGAAGGTTGGTTCCTTTAGAAAGTGTATTGATTATCGGTAACTTATTAGGACCACCATAAAGAATGAGTACACTTTCCCAAGGATTCATGATCTATTTGACCAACTTCAATGGGCTAGCCACTTCTCTAAGGTTGATCTTCAATTTCGATTTTGTCCCCAAGTGAGGATGAGGGTAGGTGATATTCCTAGGTGCCCTTTCGGGCTAGGAGTGAGAACTTTGAGTCGTGGAGGAGTTAATTGGTCAACTTATACAGCGGCTAATTTTATGGGTTTCATGAATAGGGTCTTAAAACCTTACCTTGGCATGTTGTGGCAGTCTTAAAACTCTCTTCTATTGTTTCTCCTATGACTAAGTTGACTCAAAACAAGGCTAAGATTGTGTGGACCAAGGAGGGTGAAAAGAGTTTCCAAATTTTGAAGGATAAACTTGTCTCCGCTCCTATCTTGTCTCTACCGGAAGGGTTGGAAGGGTTTGTTGTGTGTTGTAATGCCTCCCAAATTAGTTTGGGTTTTGATTTGAAGTGAAATGGTAAGATGATAGCCTATGCTTTTAGACAATTGAGATGCATGAGAAGGATTATCCTATCTATGGCCTTGAATTGGCTGCCGTGGGTTTGGCTTTGAAAATTTGGCGTCATTATTTGTGTGGGGTGCATGTTAATGTGGTTACCGATCATAAGGGTCTGTAACATATGTTTACCCAAAGGATCTTAGCTTGAGACAAAGAAGGTGGCTAGAACTTCTTAAGGATTGTGATATGTGTGCGCATCATCATCTCGGTAAGACTAATGTTGTGGTCGGTGCTTTGAGTAGGGTGTCCATGGGTAGCCTGGTTCATATTGATGGTGGTAGCAAAGGGGTGGCTAAGGAAGTCTACCAGTTGGCCAGATTGAGGGTTATGTTGGAAGAGGTTGACTATGGTAGTATTGTGGTTGTTGGTGGGTCAAAAATCTTCCTTGGCTGATGAGGTAGAAGCAAAGAAAGATCTTTATACCTCTTTGTTAGAATTGAAAGCTTTGGCGAGCATTGGCAAGGTGAAGGTTTTATCCCAAGGGAAGGTGGTGCCCTTAGGTACCAAGGTAGGTTGTGTGTGCCTAGTGTTGATGACTTGAGAAAGAGGGTTCTTGATGACTGATATTAGCTATCATTCTAGCATTGGTATGGCTCCTTTTGAAGCCCTCCTTGGTAGGTGTTATAGATAAAACGTTGGGTGGTTTGAAGTGGAAAATGGCATTATTGGGTTCGGATCTAGTTATGGAGGCTATGAAGAAGGTGAGGTTGGATAGGAAAATATTGAAAACAGCCTAAAGTCGTCAAAAGAGCTATGTCAATGTGAGGAGAAGGGATCTTGAATTTAAAGTTGGTGGTTGGATCTATTTGAAGGTTTCACCCAAGAAGAGTATAGTCCGGTTTGGCAAGGGAGGGAATTGAGTTTAAGTTTTGTGAGTCCTTATAGAGTTTTAAGGAGGATTGGTGAGGTTGCATGCAAATGGGGATTGCCTATGAATATGGATAGGGTTCGTCTGGTTCTTCTTGCTTCTCGATTTAGGGGATGTGTTGGTGACTCTAGTGCTATAGAAATCTTTCAAGTTCTGGTGTTGTGGAGCATAAGTTGGCTTATTATAAGATTTCAGTGGAGATATTGGATGGATGAATGGAAAAAAGTTGGTTAATAAGGATGTAGTATTCGTCAAGGCCCTTTGGAAGAATCATCAAGTTGATAGTCTCTCTCAGGAAGCCGGAGCAGGCTTGAAGGAGCAATATCCGCACCTCTTTCATTCTATTCGAGCTTATAATGACATATCAAGTCCTTTTCTATGATTCCAAGTCTTAAGTCTCAACCCTCGTGACATTTGCATACTTTCACGATTATAATGACAAGTTCATGTTGATTTTGTTACTTATGTTGAGATTTTTTGAACGATGTTTAAGTGAATCATTGCATTCTTGTGTGGGCTGAAATTATCTTGACTACTTCTCCCATATACGTTTCCTTGACATTTGTGACGAATTTCCCCTAGGGGAAGATATTGAAACAACCCCAAAAAGTGCCCAAAAATGCGCCTCGGAAGTGCTTGGAATTGTAATTTTGATAATCTCAAAATCTGTGTGTGATATCAAAAATTTGACTTCATATTCTTGATCAGGGGGGAAAATTGAGTGGGGGATGGGCTAACCCAGATTTTAGAGCAACCGTAGCAAAATTTGATTTTCCAAAGTTTGCGCAAAACAGTGCGATCCACGTTAGTACCGTGACGCATAGCCCATCGGACCAGTGTAAAAAAGCGCTCCGCGATAGGTTCGTGTCACTGACCATAGGCAGACATGTACATTTTGTTACCAGTGATTTTTATCTCGGTCCAAGACTTTTGGGTCTTGGGCCCAAGTCTTCCCATGCGTAAAAATACCTATCTTAGCCATATTTTACCTTCATATCATACAATACATTCCCCAATACTCTCTCAAACACTTAGATAAATATTTCACCCCAAAACTCATCGGGGTCTTAAGGATTTCACTCAAGCTTCAAGTCTCCATCCCAATCTTCTTCTAGAAATTCTACAAAGTCAAGGTATGTGGATTTCCACCATTGGGTCCTTTCACCCATGGTGCCCAAGTTACCTTTTTACCTAAATCTCATGTTTCTAAGTTGATCTACTTATGGGTCTTAATTATTATGAATTTGACTATGAACTATGCTGGGGTTTCATAAAAGTGTGACTGTTTAAGAATGTTTGCGCTACGAATCTTGGATCTATCTGGAGATTTGACGAAGGATTTTGATGTATATTGCATGATGGTATAACCAAGTGTTGGTGGGTGGTTTTATGTTGGATTTTCTTGCATGATCTCACTCTTGAATTGCATGGTTATACACTAGCATTACACACCCGCCAAGTGTTTGATAAAATATCCGGTTATGGATTCTTGAATTGTTGAAGGTCTAAAGCATGACTTATGATTTAATGACTTTTTGATAATGAAAGGAATGTATATATGTGTCATTTTCCTCTATAATGTTGTGAGTTGACCAAGCTTCACTCGGAGGGTTGTAGGCCCAGGTAACCATATTGAGGGGTTGGTACCTCGATTGCCTCTCTTGGGAGGTAGTAGGCTCGAGTAACTATGTTGAGAGGTTGGTACCTTGATTGCCTTGCTAGGGAGTTAGTTGGCCTATGCTACCATGATTGGGGGGTATGTACCTCAATAACCACATTGAGGGGTTTGTACATCGATTGCCTTGCTCGGGAGGTAGTAGGCTCGGGTAACCATATTGAGGGGTTGGTACCTTGATTGCCTCGCTAGGGAGTTAGTTGGCCTATGATACCATGACTGGAGGGTATATACCTCAATAACCACATTGAGGGGTTTGTACCTCGATTGCCTTGCTCGATAGGTAGTAGGTCTGTGCTACCACATTAGGGGGTATGTAGTTCAATAACCACGTTGAGGGGTTTGTACCTCAATCGCCTCTCCAAGGAGTTGGTAGGCCTTGGATATTCTATATTGATGGTCACTTCTTACACATGTCTTATGTTTTATGTAAGCATGATTTACTCTAAGCATCATCCATGCATATTATATTACTATATACTTACTCATTGCCTATATTTATGCATTTCGATTATGTTGCTTGCCTCTTGTTGCATTGTATCCTACATACTTAGTATATCCAAACGTACTAATGCATACTCTATGCCTACATGAAATTACCATGTAGGAACCAGAGCTCCCATTGTTTCTTCTTCACGTAGCTAGATAGATTGTTCAAGTTAGCTTTGATGAGTCCTCATGTACGAGGAGAATATCTATCTTCTTTCATGCTTATGCTTAGATTACTACATCTTGTAAATTTCAGAATACTTATGGTCATTACTATGGGAGTTAGCCCAGTTGCTTGTCTTGGTCCCCGCTAGTTCTATGTCTAGAGGTGTTGTTGGATAAGTTATGTATTATGCTTGAGTTTTGACTCATATATGTTATTTAAGTATTAAACTCTCTCTCTCCCTTAGTCCCAATTTCCCTTGTTTATGTTTTCTCTTGTTGTTTATCTTGCTTCCGTGACCAAGGATGTGTGTATGATATGCTAAGAGGCTTGTTTGGGGTTCCTTCAGGTTCCCCATTCACCGTGTCATAGCTAGGCCCTAGTTTGGGTCATGACATCCTCCCCGTGAAGGGTTCCTTGAAAGGCACCCAGTGTCAAAGACTTTCGAAAATGTGATTTTGATCCTTGATTTGATCCTACGAAGGTTGAGTCCTTACATAAAATAATATGTTTGAGATACATTGATATGCTCTTCTGTCTTTTCAGTAGATAGTAAAATAAAAATTTTATAAACAAACTCAAATGTATATAGAATCAATAATTCTGTCACGACCCAAGCCTAGGGCCTAGACGTGACACGGCGAATAGGGAACCCGAAGGAAACCCAAACAAGCCTCTTTACACATTCTTGGTCGCGGAAGCATTAAATACAACAAAAAGAGTAGTAAAAGGGGATAAGGGACTAAGGAACATCCTTCGTATCATAAATCATAGTAAGCTCAAAAGAGTATAACATTATACATCATATGGTTCCAACAACACCTCTACTACATAAATAGGAGCAGGGAACCAAGACAGCAACCGGGCTCACCCCTCTTAGTCATATGCATACATCAAAGAAATGAGTCTTAATGCATAACATAGAGTCATAGATCGTCCTCGGAATGGAGGACTCACCAACTAGCTTGAGATACAATCATACTAGCCACGTGGAGGAGAAGGATGATCAAGCAGGGCTCTGATCCCTACATGGTGACATCATATAGGCATAGAGTATGCGTTAGTACGTTTGAATGTACTAAGTATATAGGATGCAATGCAACAAGAGATAAACAACATATAGAGATGTATAAGCATAGGAAATAAGTAGCATATAAAAATATGGCATGCATGGAAGATGCTTGAAGTAAATCATGCTTACATAGAACGTAATATATGTACAAGGAGAGACCATCACTATAGAATTCATATTCTATTGAGGTACCAACCCCTCAATTGGTTGGTGGATCATTGCACCCTACCACACATGGTGATTGAGGTACCAATCCCTCAACTCGGTTATTAAGGTAGAAACCCCTTGGTTGGTTGGTGGATCATCTTACCCTACCACCCATGGTGATTGAGGTACCCACTCCTTAATCCGGTTATCAAGGTACAAACCCCTTGATTGGTTGGTGGATCGTCTCAAGCTACCACCCCAAGTGATTGAGGTACCAACCCCTCAACCTAATTATCAAGGTATAAACCCCTTGACGTGGTTATCAAGGTACAAACCCCTCGACATAGTTACCCGAGCTCACTACCTCCGGAGTGGAGCATGGTAAATTCCCAATACTATAAAGAAAATATCATATACATGCATTCCTTTCATCATCATAAAGTCATCGAACTTATAAAACATACATTGGATCTTTAATTCCTCAAGAAACCATAACTGGAAATTTTATCAAACACTTGGTGGATATGTAGTACTAGTGTAAAACCATGCAATTTGTGAGTGAAATCATGCAAGAAAAATTCAATGTACGACCGTCCATCAATATTTGGTAACACCCTCAAGCAATGTACATCAAAACTCCTTATCAAATCCCACAATGTATCTTAGATTTATAGCTCAAAACATGCTAAAATTGTCACAATTTCATGAAAACCCAATATAATTCATAGTCTAATTCATAATAAGTAAGACTCATAAGTAAATCAACCTGAAATCACGCAAATTAGGTAAAAGGAAGCTTGGGCTTCAAGGGTGAAGGGAACCCATGAATGAAACCCACATACCTTAGGTTTGGAAAATTCCTTGAAGAAGATTGAAAATGGAGACTTGAAGCTTGAGTAAAATCCTTAGATCCAGAATGAGTTTTTGGGAGTTGAATTTTGAGTAAAATGCGAAGTATTTGAAAGAGTATTGGGGAATGTATTGTATGTTATGAAAGTAAAATATGGCTAAGTATAGGTATTTTCATGCATGAGAAGGCTTAGGCTCAAGACCTAAAGGCCTTGGACCAAATTCAAAACTGGCAATAAAAATACAAGAGGTGTGCCCCAGGCGCGTCGCGCCTTGGGCGCGAAAAATTATCTGGAAATCACATTTATTTTGATACGATTGCTCTAAAATCGGGGTTAGACCCATCCCTAACTCAATTTTTTCCTCTAAACAAGAATACGAAGTCTGATTTTCAATATCACCATGGATTTTTAGATATATGGAAATTATGATTCTGAGCACTTCTGAGGCACATTTTCGCGTACTTTTTGGGTCGTTTCAATATCTACCCCTTGGGAACATTCATCTCTAAATGTCAAAGGAAGGTATATGAGAATCACATACATGAAAATTTCAGCCCACATAAGGATGCAACAATGCATTTAAACATCATTTAAAAAATCTCAACATAAGTGTAAAAATCACTATGAACTTGTCAATAAAATATGAATGCATGCAAGTGACATAGGGGGTGAATCATAAGACTTTCAATCACATAGGGGATTTAGAATTAGTACCTTATGCTTGAGTATAATGGAAGAGATAAGGATATCATTTTTCATGTCCGCTTCGGCCTTCCAAGTAGCACTTTTAACTTCTTGATTCCTCCAAAGGACGTTAACGGAAGCCACTTCCTTGTTCCTCAATCTCTTCACTTGTCTATCAAAAATCTGAACCGAAACTTCTTTATTAGTTATCTTCAACAACTCCCACAACATCAAGAGGCACAGTAGCATTCGGGTCACCCACACCCTTCGTCAGCATAGACATATGAAACACCGAATGAACCAAACCTATTTCACTAGGCAACTCCAACTCATAAGCCATCTTACCGATCCTCCTCATTATGCTATAAGGACCCACATATCTTGGGCTCAACTTGCCCTTCTTACCAAAATGAACCACACCCTTCGTAAGTGACACCTTCAAATAGACCCAATCACCAACTTTAAATTCAAGCTCCCTTCTCCCCGTATCGGCATAGGATTTTTGGCGACTTTGGGCCGTCTTCAACCTTTCTCTAATCATCCTAACCTTCTCAAGAGCCTCCATAACCAGATCTGATCCCAACAAAGCCAACTCTCCAACCTCAAACCACCCAACTGGTGATCTACAACGTCTACTAAAGAGAGCCTGAAAGGAGCCATACCAATACTAGAATGATAGTTATCGTTTTAAGCAAACTCAATCAATGGAAGATGATCATCCCAACTACCCTTAAACTCCAACAAACAAGCCCTAAGCATATCCTCAAGTGTAAGGATAGTTTTTTCGACTTGGCCATCCGTTTGAGGATGAAAGGTCGTACTAAGCTTTACCTTGGTCCCAAGGCCTCTTTGGAAGGACCTCCAAAAGTGTGAAGTGAATTGAGCACCACGATCCGATATGATGGATAAGGGAACCCTATGCAGCCTCATCAAGTCATAATGTACAAGCTAGCGTATTCTCCAGCCCCATATGTGGTCTTAATCGATAGAAAGTGAGCCGATTTCATCATTCTATTAACCACAACCCAAATGGAATCAAAACCTTTCTAGTCTTCGGCAACCCAACCACAAAATCCATATTAATCTCCTCCCACTTCCAAGTACGAATCTCTATGTCTTGGGTTAAGCCACCCGGCCTTTGATGTTTAGCTTTGACTTGTTGGCAACTATGACAACCGAAAACAAATTTGGCAATGTCCCTCTTTATACCTCCCACCAAAACACCTCTCTCAAATCTCTATATATTTTAGTAGAACCGAGGTGAATTAAGTAGGAAGAACGATGGGCCTCATCAAGAATCTTTACTCTCAAACCATCAATACAAGGCACACATAACCTACCTTGGTATCTAAGGACACCATCTCCCCCTTGGGAGAAAACCTCTACCTTACCACCCTTTACTAAAACCTTTAGTTCTGACAAAGCGGGGTCAAGATCTTGCTTAGCTGAACCAATGAAGATTTAGAGCCATCAACTACCACAACACCCCCATTATCCACCTCTTCCAACCTAACTCCCAATCTAGCTAACCGATGGAACTCCTTAGCCACCCCTTTGCCACCATCATAAACGTGTGCTAGGCTACCCACAAACACCCTACTTAAAGCATCAGCCACCATATTAGCCTTACCGAGATGATAGTGCACACTCATATCATAGTCCTTAAGAAGTTCTAGCAACCTTCTTTGTCTCCAGTTGAGGTCCTTTTGAGTGAAGACTTATTGGAGATTCTTATGATTGGTGAACACATCAATATGCACCCCATACAAATAGTGACACCAAATTTTCAAAGCAAAGACCATGGCGGCTAATTCAAGATATGAATAGGATCATTCTTTTCATGCACTTTGAGTTATATAGAAGCATAGGGTATCACCTTAACATTTTGCATCAACATACAACCCAAACCAACTCTAGAAGCTTCACAATACACAACAAATCCTTCTAGCCCTTCCAGTCGTGACAATATAGGAGCGGACATAAGCTTATCCTTCAATATTTGGAAACTCTTTTCACACTCATCGGTCCAAATGAATTTGGATTTCTTTTGAGTCAACTTGGTCATAGGAGAAGCAATAGAAGATAACCCCATTTACAAACCTCCGGTAGTAAACCGCTAAGCCCAAGGAGCTTCTAATATCCGATGGGTCAATGGTCTAGGCCAACTTCTAACGATATTCGTCTTTTTAGGGTCCACCTTAATACCATCCCCCAGCACCACATGACCTAGAAAGGCAACCTCCTTTAACCAAAATTTACACTTCTCATATTTAGCATACAGCTTCTCTTCCCTTAATCTTTGTAGCACTACCCTCAAATGACCCATATGCTCCTCCTCACTATGAGATTAGATCAAAATATCATCATTGAAGACCAAGACAAACGAATCAAGGTAGGGTTTGAAGACCCTATTCATAAGATCCATGAAGATAGTTGGTGCATTGGTCAACCCAAAAGACATCACAACAAATTCATAATGCTTACACCTAGTTTGGAAGGCCGTCTTAGGAATATCACACTCCCTCACCTTCACTTATGATACCCAGACCGAAGATCAATCTTAGAGAAGTGACTAGCCCCTTGCAACTGGTCAAACAAATCATCAATCCTTGGGAGAAGATACTTATTCTTTATGGTGACCCTATTAAGTTGCCGGTAGTCAATACACATTCTAAGGGACCCATCTTTCTTCTTCACAAATAACACTGGTGCACCCCAAGGTGATTGGCTAGGCCTAATGAAACCCTTCTCCAACAAATCTATCAATTGCTCCTTCAACATTTTTAACTCCATTGGGGCCATCCGATAAGGGGGAATAGAAATGGGTGAGTTTCAGGAAGGAGACCTATGCCAAAGTCTATTTCCCTTTCGGGAGGAACACCGGGAACGTCACTTGCGAAGACATCTAAGAACTCATTTACCATCGGAATTGACTCAATAAGAAGTGCCTTGGACTCCACATCCCTAACCCTCACAAGATTATAAAGACACCCCTTAGAGATCAACTTGGGCTTTAATGCAAGAGAAGAATCTATCCTTGACAACCACATCATGACTCTCCCACTGAAGAATGGGTCATTTGGGAATTAAAATTTGACCTTACAGGTTCTACAATCAATAGAGGCATAGTATGCATGCAACCAATCCATCCAAAAAATAATGTCAAAATCGAACATGTCCAACTGAAGAAAGTCACATGGCAACAACTTATGCAAAATACAAATGGGGGAATTTTCGTAGACCCTACTAGCAATAATAGATGCACCCATATGGCTCACACAATAATTCGGGTTCAACATGAAATGTTTTAGCAACAAAAGGGGTAACAAAAGAAAGAGTGGCACCCGGATCAATTAATGCATACATATCAAAAGCAAAGACTTTTAACATTCCGGTGATGACATCGAGAACCTCTTCAACCCCTTTCCTCCTTGGAGTGCATAAAACTGATTGTGTTGACCACCTCTCCCAAAGGAACCACATTTTCACCTTGTGGTCGAACCTCCTTACCTTTGTTGCAGTTACGAAGACAATTAATATTTTTGTGATCCACTTCCCCACATCTATAACATGCATTAGTGTTTTTCAAACGTGGGCCCTTGGGAATTCATTGGCAAACCCCCTATTAGAAGCATGAGAAAACCCTTGGCCTTGATGGAATCAGCCACCCTTTAGACTTTGAAACTTTCCCTCAAAATGGGCTCTCTTGGCCCCATTACTCCTCCTCTTCCTCAACTTTTCCTCCTCTATTTTTTCGGCATAGGTCATCAAGCGGGACAAATCCATGTCACTAATCAACATAGAGAACTGACATTCTTCACTCACCAAATCGGATACACCCATCACGAACTTGTTCATTCTAGACCTTGGATCGGCAACCAAGTGGGGAGCATATTTAGAGAGTTTCTTGAACTTAAGGGCATACTCCCTCACGCTCATGAATTCTTGCTTCAAATTCATGAACTCCACCATTTTTGCCTCCCTAAAATCAAGAGGGAAGAACCGATTAAGAAAGTCACCTTAAACTCCTCCCATAGAACCACATTATTGTTCCCCTTATCCTCCTTCCATTGATTAAACCATATTTGTGCTACCCCTTTGAGTTGGTAAGCCGCCAACTCCACCTTCTCTTCCGATCTAACACCTGTAATAGCGAATATTTTGTAAACCTCATCAATGAATTCTTGAGGGTACTTATCCACTTTAGACCCATTGAACTCCTGCGGGTTCATCCTCATGAAGTCCCTCACCCGAGATGCCTGAGTAGGAGCATGAGGGACTTGGGTCCCTTGGTTGGCTTGATTAGCCACAACTTGAGCTAGCAAAGTGAGGGAATCTCGCAGCTCACTATGAGTCTGTTATTCCTCGGGTGTGCGGGCTCTTCTTTCTCTCATGTTAGGAATGATCTAACATAGAACAATCCTTAGGGAGAAAAACCTTACATTAAATCCTATAGCACGACATAGAGTAAGAAGAAGGGGAACATTTCCTAAAATGTCTCATAGCCTCTTACTCATAGTTATGGTGCAAAACACAACCATGAATAAGAATCTAATCAATGCAGTGTGTTGGACGCCGAGGACCATTAACAACCTAGTACTCTAATACCAAGTTTGTCACAGTGCATGCCTAGGGCCTAGACATGTCACAGCGAATGGGGAACCCGAAGGAACCTCAAACAAGTCTCTTTACATATCATTACACATCTTTGTTCGCGAAAGCATTAAATACAACAACAAGAGTAGTAAAAAGTGGATAAGGGACTAAGGAACATCCTTCATATCATAAATCATAGTAAGCTCAAAAGAGTATAACATAATACATCATAAGGTTCCAACAACACCTCTACTATATAGATAAGAGAAGGGAACCAAGATAAGCAACCGGGCTCGCTTCTCTTGTTATAAGCATACATCAAAGAAAAAAGTCTTAATACATAACATAGAGTCATAGACATCGTCCCCGGAATGGAGGACTCACCAACTAGCTTGAGAGACAATCGTGAAAGCCACGTGGAGGAGGAGGATGATCAAGTGGGGCTCCAGTCCCTATATGGTGACATCATGTAGGTATAGAGTATTTGTTAGTACGTTTGAATGTATTAAGTAAGTAGGATGCAATACAATAAGAGATAAGCAGAATATAGAGATGCATAAGCATAAGCAATGAGTAACATATAATAATATGACATGCATGGAAAATGCTTGAAGTAAATTATGCTTACATAGAACATAATACATGTACAAGGAGAGACCATCATTATAGAATTCATATTCTATTGAGGTACCAGCCCCTCAATTGGTTGGTGGATCGTTGCATCCTACAACCCATAGTGATTGAGGTACCAACCCTTCAACCCTGTTACCAAGGTACAAATCCCTTGATTGGTTGGTGGATCATCTCACCCTACCATCCATGGTGATTGAAGTACCAACCCCTCAATCTGGTTATCAAGGTATAAACCCCTTGATTGGTTGATAGATCATCTCACCCTACCACTTATGGTGATTGAGGTACCAACCCCTTAAACTAGTTATCAAGGTACAAACCCCTCGACATGGTTATCGGTCTTACAACCACCTGAGTGGGGCATGGTCAATTCCCAACACTATAGGGAAAATATCATATACATACATTCCTTCCATCATCATAAAGTCATTTAACTTATAAAACATGCATTGGACCTTCAATTCCTCAAGAAACCATAACTGGACATATTATCAAGCACTTGAAGGGTGTATAGTACTAGTGTAAAACAATGCAATTTAGGAGTGAAATCATGCAAAAAAACATAATGTAAAACCATCTGTCAATACTTGGTAACACCCTCAAGTAATATACATCAAAACCCTTCATCAAATCCCACAATGGATCTTAAATTCATAGCTCAAAACATGCTAAAATTATCGCAATTTCTGTAAAACCAAACATAGTTCATAGTCTAATCCATAATAAGTAAGACCCATAAGTAAATCAACTTGAAGTCATGCAAATTAGGTAAAAAGGAAGTTTGGGCTTCGTGGGTGAAGGGAACCCATGAATGAAACCCACATACCTTAGCTTTGAAAAATTCCTTGAATAAGATTGAAAATGGAGACTTGAAGCTTGACTGAAATACTTAGATCCAGATTGAGTTTTTAGGACTTGGATTCTGAGTAAAATATTTGGCTAAGTATTTGAAAGAGTATTGGAAAATGTCTTGTATGATATGAAGGTGAAATATGACTAAGTATAGGCATTTCCATGCATGGGAAGGCTTCGGCCAAAGATCCAAAGGCCATGGATCGAACTCAAAAACTGGAAACAAAAATACATAGAGGTGCGCCCCTGGTGCGTCGCGCTTTGGGCGCGGTAACATTTCTAGAAATCGGATTTTGCGATTTCCAAATTTTGATAGGGTTGCTCTAAAATTGGGGTTAGACTCATTTCTCACTCAATTTTACCCCCTGAACAAGAATATGAAGTCGGATTTTTGATATTACTTACGAATTTTGAGATATATGAAAATTATGATTCCGGAGACTTTCGAGGAATATTTTTAGGCACTTTTTGGGGTCGTTTCAAATTTCACAAAAAAAAAATTAAATGTAACCAAAGAACTAAAATCGCACATAATATATGATAAATATTTGATTACCTAAATTAGTGGGATCCTTTTTGGAAATAAACTTTTAGATTTTTGAATAAAAGGGAAGAATGAAGAGAAGGGCGTGGGAAAGTGAAAAATGAAGAGAGAGAGAAGGGAAAGTTGAACAAAGAATGCGGGTCAATTTTTTTTATTTTTTTTGGTTTCTCATTTTTTTTTATTTAACTTAAAACATGGGTATGAGTTGAAAAAAGAAAAAAGTATATTAGGATACCTTTAATTTACTATTTAAGTATAATATAGTTATTCTTAATAATATTTTTAAAGTGTAGTTATTTTCAATAAATAAGTTGAAAATTTTGAATAGTTAACTGAAAATAATTATGTGTTGTATATTATTATTGTGCCTTTTTTGGTACAAAATTTATATTCACATTTGATTTTGAACACAAATGTGAGCATAAGAAGTACTATTTAATTCATGAATACTGATCTCATATGCAAAGTGGATTTTGGATATAATTCGAACGTTGAATTCTTTTGAATATTTGTATATTAACAGCATAGAATACAGAGAGATTAAGATATACTTTTGTTTATTAAAAATAATATATTTGAGATATATTTATATGTTTTTCTATTTTTTGAATGCAAATTAAAATAGAAAAATAGATAAACAAACACAAATACATATTGAATGAAATAATTTTTTAAAAAAATCTAAAATATAACCAAAGAACTAAAACTACACATGAAATATGATAAAAATTTTATTATTCAACTTAGTGAAAATTTTTCTGGGAAGTAATTTTGAAATTTTGGAATAAAAGGGAAGAAGAATGAAAAAGAGAAAAGTGGGAAAGTAAAAAATAATAGAGAGAAGTGGGAAGTGTATAAATGATGAGAGAGAAGGGAGAATGGGGAAAAGAATGGGGTTAGTTTTTTATTTTTTGATTTCTTTTTTTTTTTTAATTTAACTAAAAACATGGGTATCAATTAAGAAAAAAATAGAAAGTAGATTAGGTTACCTTTTTAATTTACTATTTAAGTGTAATATAGTTGTTGTTAATAATGTTTTTAAAGTATAATTGTTTTCAATAAATAAGTTGAAATTTTTTACTAGTTCCATATTTTTTTCCTTATAGTTTCAGTGTATGGTTGTGTATTTGTTTTAGAAGCCCAATACAATATATTGACTTGTATTTACATCACTTACAAAGATATTTAAAATTTCTATAACCTTTATATTTATTTGAGGAAATAACTTGGGAGTGTAAGATTGAATTCTCAAGGTTTCACAATTCTAAAAAGACGAAGACAATAATACTTTCCTCTCATATTTATTAATATTCTACATAATAGTCTTTTTTTAAGTCTCTTATAGTCGACTACACTTCACTTCACTGTCGGTAGCTTAAAATAACAAAAATGTTATTATTTACCCCTTCTTGCATTTTCACTGTATATCCCACATTTCATGATTTTGTGTAAGCAAATTACTGTATATCGAAGTCGAGTTCCTTCAACTACTTCAATTGATATGCATCCCATATCACATTTTGATGCTTGCCTATTTTGTTCATGTTTCTTTTCCTTAATTTACTCGGTAAAGTTTGAATCAAAGGAGAAAATTATACTGAATCAAACTTTTATCAATTTGATGACTGGTTTATCTATTTGCGGGCGAACCAAAAAGTTGGTCACCAAATCAAATAATTCAGTACCGTCAAACTAAAGGTCTTCTTGGAAAGTCATTTGATAATTGGAATTGATATTACTAGAACAATAATTACTAGCTTTGTAGTTACAAAACCTAGTATTTATTTTGACATATTTGTTTGTCACAATGTGATTATAGTGTAATTATAAATTCAATGACTCCCAGTTCAGGAGCCTTGAGTGCATAAAAGTTGGCATGAAATCAGGTTCACGAGGGCAACTTATGGCCCCGTAGGTATACTTACCGCCCATAGGATTAGTCCTTAAACATGAGACTTCACGATGGGGAAAAGTTTTCAAGTGTGGGGTATCCCACGGACCAAGTGACGATCCATAGGTAGGATTATGAGTGAGGCTATCAGACATGAAGGAAATTTAAAGTTTTATAGAAGGTGACCTACGAGTTACTAGATGGCCAGTGAAACGGGATATGGCCCGCAGGGTGCTTCATGGAATGAGGCCAAGAAAAATAAGAAAAGTATGAAAGGACTCTACGAGTCCAACCATAACCCATAGGTGGCTACACGACTTGTAACAAGGCTTCGTGGTTTAGGGTTCAGCAAAGTCAGTTTTAAGGAATTTCAAATTTCTTACAAAAGCAAAGGGACTTACTGCCTGCGGGTTGACATAGGGTCCATAAGCAGGGATTTGTAGGTTGAATTCGACAGTTTTGTCATTTCTGTCAATCCTATTCCTAAACTATATCATTTTGGGAACAAAAAAAGGGACCCCATATCAGCCTTAAATCCCTAAAGATGTTAAGATAGGTCCCCAAGATGAAAATACAATCCTCACTTGGTGGTTCTTAAGTTCGAGCTACTCTTATGATTTGCTACTTATAATTCTAAGTTACATTTTAAAAGATTTTGTGGGATGACTTAGTACCTAGTAGACTTGAGATTGAGACTTATTCTGTTAGTTGAGGTATGACCCATTAACGCTAAATTTCAGTGTCCCTAGCTATGTGCCACCGTAGGAGCCCTTGTAGGCTAGGCGAGTGGATCCACGTAAGCCCATATGTTATGAAAGGTGCAATTGTGAGATAACTAAGTTAGACATCTACCTTATAAGTAGATTCCCTACTCCCAATGGAAGAAGTTCATTGGCCTTTTCTAAATGGAAGAGTTCATTGGATTTCATGTAGTAGCTACATGGTCATATATGTTGGTTATGGCCTACTCCCACAAGTTTATGATTATATGATATATTTCCATTACATATTATTTCTCATGTATTGGCTCTTATTCATATTGAGTCATTTTCCTTGTGCATGCTTATCTCACTTTATGTATCTTTCACCTTATATGTCTTTTATATGTTATATTTATGAATGATACAATTACAATTTTATACATGCATTGCATATCAGATACTTAGTATATCTCAACATACTACCGAAGATTTTATCTGCATGATTTAACCATGTAGGAACAGATACTCCTCCATCGACTGGTGGCTAGTGCTTAGCTAGCGTTCAGGACTAGCATTGTTATTTGTGGTGAGTCCTTAGCTCGGGACTCTACCATTCCTTTTGAGGCATTTACTTTCTATATTGCACAATTATGGATGCCTTTCTATTTGATAGAGACTGTCCATTACCAATCCCGTCCATCAATATAGTAGTTGGCATACTTATGTACAATTGATGTTAGCTATTTCATTGCTTTTTAATATGTGTTCATTACTTAATGGCCCATTAGTTCCTTTTTCCTTATTTTTCACAAATATTTTTATTAAATGCCTATAAATGCTTAAGATGACTTGGGTGAGGTACCTAAATGCTTAAGATGCTTAAATGCCTATTGGTATCTCATTCTTCGTGTGACAACTGGGCCCCTAGGTCTGATCGTTACAATAAATGTGTTGGTTGGTTGCACAAGAATAATTATGAAGTTATACTAAATTTTAAATAAAAATTAATTATCTACAATAAAAAATTTATGTTTAGAATAATAAGATACTTGTAAATAATATTAAGTATTTAATATATATATACATATATACACAAAAAAAAATGTTACTACCTACCATAAATGTTAGTAATATTTAACAAAAGGAAAAGTAACACTATAACCTTATTCAACAATGAATTCTACTTTAGTTTAAAAATTAAAATGTTAACAAACT
>JAABOM020032211.1:0-17292 GCA_011800125.2 Solanum clarkiae
TGTCCCCCCCGAATTGGGTATGATCTAATGCAGCACTTCATTTAGATTATATCATATAGATAATCTCATTTAATCATCATATAGTCAATCATAACATATCTCATGCTTTGGACCTTCATCCTCTCAAGAAAACACATCCGGACATTTCATCAAACACTTAAAGGGTATGTAATGCTAGTATAAAACCATGAAATATAAAGATGAAATCATGCAAGAAAATTCATTATAAAACAATCAATCAACACCTTGCAACAACCTCAAGAAACATACATCAAAACCCCTCCTCAAATCTTATAATAGATCAAAGATTTATAGATCAAAATATAGCAAAATAGTCATAATTTAAAATAGCTTTAACATAGTGTGCAGTGAATTTTATAATAGCAAGACCTATTTATAAATCAACTTTAAATCATGCAATTTGCATAAAAGAGGCTTGGGAATCATGGGTGAAAGGGACCTATGAAAGAAACCCACATACCTTAGCTTGGAGATGAACTTGGTGAAGATTGGAGATGGAGACTTAAAGCTTGAAGAAGAATCTTGAAGGAAATCCTTAGCTTAGGTTGAGGGTTTTGGACTTGAATTTTGGAGTGAAAATATGGCGAAGTGTTTTAGTGAGTATTGGGAAATGTTTAGGATGATATGAGGGTAAAATAAGTATAGGTAAAAACATGGTTTGGAACACTTAAGGCCAAGACCTAAAAGACTTGGACCGAGATAGAAATCATTGGCAACAAAATATATAGGTCCGTGTCTGGTCCGTGATGTGGACTTGTTGTGGAGGTCATATTAACACATATCTGCGATAGCTACGCATCGCGTTCCTGTCGTGGATCAATTCTAGATAAGAAAAATTATGAAAATTGAAATTGCTAATCTATTGCTCTTAAATTGGCGTTAGACCCTTCTCCCTTAATTTTGACCCCTTGATCAAGAATATGAAGTCATATTTTTGATATCATGCATGGATTTTGAGATTTGTGGAATTTAAAATTTTAAGCATTTCGAGGGACATTTTCGGGCACTTTTTGGGATCATTTCATTGAATCCTATGCTATGGATGTTACTAGGGCTATTGTGTTGCCACCACTACTAGCCGACACAAAGTTTACTGTTTCTAGTGGGTTACTCTAAATGCTCCAAAACCATGGATTATTTTCTTCCTACCATTAGAGGATCCCACATAACCATTTGCATGATGTTGATTTGTGCGGAAGGGTGTGATGGGGACACAAAATCTACCTATGGATGTTGTGGGGCTTCATGTCTTCCCATTGTATCTTATAGGCATTGTTGCATTGTGGCTATCTATCTAGGCTCCCACAATGTTCGATCACCAGTTGCGTTGACTTAAGAAAGGCCTTTTTGGAAAGGTACTTTTCGAGGTCGAAGAAGCTCAAGTTAAAGTATCAATTCAAAAATTTTGAGCAACTTCTAGGTGATTCGATTAGTACTACATGGGAGAGGTTTACTAAGTGTTTGAGAAGCATCACTGACCAAAAGATTGTAGATGATGTCTTGGTAGAAATCTTTTATCATGTCTTTGATAAGAATAGCCAAGCTTTTGCCAACATTATTATGAGGGGCATGTTTTTATATCAACCTTCGCAAGGATTGCCGAATGGATGAAACAAGTGGTCAAGAATAATCATGCATGGGGACACAGGAGAGAGCTTCTATGAGGAGTTCATGTGTTGTTAATGTTGGTTCAGAGCAAGCTAAAATCAATGAGGAGATTATGCAATAACTTGCTCAACTCAACACAAGCATGAATGTGGTGATTAAGTAGAATTAGGAAAATATGACTGCGGTAGTCCACCAAGCTCCGTGTTCACTAGTGTACGATGGGACTTATTATGATGAGGATGCTCAATCAAGCAGTGGGTTTCTGCACCAATGCCCAAGATCTAATCCAGACTATTAGCTCCAAGGTTAAGGAAACCAAGAACAGAACTACAATAGAAGGAGCTTATAGAGACAACCAAGGCGGTTATTATGAGAGGAATAGGGAACCTGAAGTAGATTGAGCTAGAAGAGATGGTTTTAGGAATGGTCCATGTGTGCCACCACATAACTGAGATGCCAGCATAAGCAATTCTAGAATTGAAGAGATGCTCGACCATTTATTAAAGAAGGCCGAGGCACAAGATGAAATTCTAAGGGGCATGAAGTCCGATATTTCAAGCGTTAATCAAAATATAGAGTCTCATTCGATGGCCATTAAATAGCTTGAGCAACAATTTGAGCAAGTGTCTACTCAATTAAATCAGCATCAAAAAGGCACATTGCCTAGTAATACAGTTCAAAATCCAAAGAATGAAGGGCAAAATATGGCAGTTACAACTAGAGGTGGCAAGAGTACCATTGATCCTCCTATGCCAATTGAGGTATAAGATGTTTGTGAGAAGATAGTTGCATATAAGGATGTTGTTGAAGGAGATAATTGTGTTAAGGATAGTGTAGGTGAAGTAGTTAAAGAGCCAAAGAATTATAAGACTGTCCCAAGGCCTCCTCCTCCTTTCCCTCAAAGACTCAAAAATATAAAGGAGGAAGGCAAGTTCAAACACTTTATCTCGATGCTTAAGAAACTATCTATAAACATTCCTTTGATTGACGCTTTAGGGAAAATGTCGGGTTATGCAAAATGTATGAAAGACTTGGTTACTAAGAAGCAGGCTATGAATCAAGAACTTTCTAAAGAACTTCAACATTTTAGTGCTATCACTACTTATTCATTGTCTCAAAAGTGTGAAGATCCAGGTTCTTTCATTATACCTTGCACTATAGGAGATGTAGAGTTTGCAAGAGCACTTTGTGATTTAGGTGCTAGTATCAATTTGCTGCCTTTTATGGTGTTCAAAAATCTTGGTTTGGGTCCCCCTACTCCAACTAAGATGCAGTTGTTAATGGCAGATATAACAATCAAGAAACCAAAAGGAATACTTTATGATGTGTTGGCAAAAGTGGACAAAGACATATTCCCTATAGATTTTTTGATTCTTGATTGTGAAGTTGATTTTGAAATACCTATTATCTTAGGGAGAACTTCTCTGGCCACGGAGCAAGGTCTAGTGGATATGGACACCAGTCAACTCAGATTTAAGGTGAATGATGAAGAAGTGGTTGTTGATATCCGTTAGTCTATGAGGCATCCTGATGAGTTGAAAGGCGAGGTTTGGACAATTAGTGAAGTCTAGTAGCCAATTTATCTAAGTCATGCTGCGATAATAAATCAGGCACTTCTTGGGAGGAAACCTAAGGATTTTTGATGTTTTAGCTTGGTTTTGAGTTTATTTTCAATTTTTGGATTCTTAGGTAGTTGTTTGATTGTGTTTTGATTACTATTTTTGACATGGGTTTTGTTGCTTATAGGGTTCAAGTGCATTTTATGAAGAGTATACGAGTTCAATACTAAGACAACAAATTTTGCTGAGAATTGCATCTGGTTAATCTCTACGACTGGGTTTATAAATCATATTGCGCTTTATGACTCGTAATTTTGTCTCGTAGAGAATTATAGTGAGAAGAATAAGTGTGCCCTTCATCCACGAGCCAACTTTACGTTTCGTAGGTCAAGCTACGAGTTGTGAATGGGGTTCGTGGAATCCAGGTATATATTTGAATTATTCTAAGTGTTGAGAGGTCTACGCGACCTGGACTTATGAGTCATAGGTGAAGCTACGACTTGTAATCGAGGTTTTGTAGACACTGATCTTGGTAATTTTTAACGTTGACCCGATAATGTATAAAAGGGGGGTCAAAATATTTTGACCCAACTTTACCAAAACTTTCCCCAACTTTCTTCCCTTTCGTTAGTTTTCGATCAATTCTCCAGCGGTTGTGACCAATTTCTGGCAAGAAATTTCGGCTATTCCTAGGGTATCATCATTCACTTTCTCTTTCTTCTCTAAGTTCTTCACCATCTTTGGTAAGTTTTCTGGTTAAGTTTTAATCCTAAAATTGTCACGGCCCAAGCCTAGGGCCTAGGTATGACTAGCGAATAGCAAACCCGAAGGAACCCCAAACAAGCCTCATGGCATATCATTACACATCCTTGGTCGTGGAAGCAATTAAAATGACCTTGAGAAATAAGCATAAGAAAGGGAATTGGGACTAAGGGTAAACTTCCATATCATAACATCTAGAAGAAAGAGAGTCAAGGCTAATAGCATAGATACATAACATGTCCAACAACACATCTACTACTTAGATAAGAGTGGTACCAAGACAAGCAACCGGGTTCACCTTCATAGTTAATACATAACCAAAACCAAGATAGTCTTAATAGGTAGCAAGAGTTTATAAGTAATGTCCTCGAAATGGAGGACTTACTAACAAGCTTGTAGGACAATTGAACTGGCCATGTGGTGGAAGTGGATAATCAAGCGCTGCACCGGTTCCTACATGGTGACATCATATAGTCATAGAGTACGAGTTAGTACGTTTGACTGTACTAATTATATAGGATGTAATGCAACAATTGATAAGTTCATAATCGAAATGCATAAGCATAGGAAATGATTAGCATATAGTAATATGACATGTATGAATGATGCTTGAAGTAAAATCATGCTTATATAGAACATAATATGAGTATAAGGAGTGACCATTATAGTGCAAGCCAAGGCCTACGACCCCCCTTGATAGGCACATGAGGTACAAACCCCTTCATGAAGTTGATGGAGTACAAACCTCCCCTAACGAGGTTGATGGAGTACAAACCCCCGAATAGGTTGATGGAGTACAAACCCCCGAATAGGTTGATGGAGTACAAACCCCCTAACATGTTGTTGAGTATATACCGCTAACATGATTGATGGGTACAGACTCCTAATAAGGTTATTCGGGCCTACCATCACCCTGATTAGGCGATCGAGGTACTAACCCCTTAACAAGGTTACCGAGGCCTACAATCCCCTGAGTTAGGCTTGGTCATCCCTAGCACTATATATATAATAACATATATATACACTCCTTCATCATCATATATATACATTCCCTTTCAACATCATTCCATCACCATTTCATCATCATCTCATCATCATTTCATCATCATAAAATCAATCAACTCACAAGACATGCGTAGACCCTTTAATTCCTTAAGAAATTATAACTAGACATTTTATCAAGCACCTTGAGGGTATGTAGTGCTAGTGTAAAACCATGCAATTTGAGAGTGAAATCATGCAAGAAAATTCAATGTAAAACCTTCAACAAATAATTCGTAACACCCTCAAGCAATATACATCAAAACCCTTCATCAAATCTTACAATCGATCTCAGATTCATAGATCAAAACATAGTAAATCAGTCACAATTTCATAAGCCTAACGTAATGTGCAGTGATTTTCATAATAAATAAGACCCATGAGTAAATCATCTTTAGTGCAATTTAGGGTTAAAGGAGGCTTGGGCATCATGGATGGAAGGAGCCCCTGAAAGAAACTCACATACCTTAGCTTTGGAGAAGAACTTGATGAAGATTGAAGATGGAAACTTGAAGCATGAGTACAAGCCTTAAGATCCGGCAAGGGTTTTGAGACATGAATTTAGGAGGTGAAATATTTGTTAAGTATTTGAGTGAATATTGGAGAATGTTTAGAATGATATTAGGGTGAAAAATGGCTAAATATAGGTATATTCCATAATTATGAGTTTTATTAATGATTCGGTATACTAGATTCTTACCATTTCACAAACAATGATTTGATTATGCATAATTATTCTTGTTGAGAGTTTACTTAGCACCTAGCAAACCTAAGAATGAAGGCTTACTCAATAATAGAGGCATAAGACCTTTGAAATAGCAATCCTTTTGTTCCATAACTATGTGTCACCATAGATTCAGGAGAGTCACCCGTTAGTTAAGGCATGACTCTTTGGTACGTCACTTGTTAATTGATCCATAACTTGTACCTTGGTCAGTAATTAGTAGAGGCTTGACCATGTAAAATATTAGTAGAGGTCGAGTAATATTAGCTAGTGGATCTATCTAGTACAAACTTTTATGCTTTATTTGGCAAGCATATTGAACCCATTTTGATGGGCAACACACCATACTTTATGTAATAGCTCATATGCTTATATGACGTTAGCGGTATCTTTCGCTATCCAGTTTTGTGATTTTGATCACTATCAGTACATGCTTTACTTGGTCATTGCATTATTAGTTTCAGATTTATCAGATTATTTTATTTATGACAAAGTATTGCACATTCTACAAACTCCAGTATATTTAGTAGTACTTGGCACCTACTTTTTAAATATTTATTTTATAATATAGGTCGCAACGTTCTTACTTTCACCTATGATTAGTAAGAATTCAGTCAATTTGTAGCCTTTGGTAAGTCGTCACGCTCTGTGGATGCAACCAATATGAGTTAATTCCTTCAGTTTTACTTTCAAACCTAATGTGATGAGCTAGGATTTGTTCTATGTTCCACCTATATTTGTAGATGCTTGTAGTCAGATTTAGTTTGATTTCCTGCGTGTTCAAGTTCCCCAAAATTTAAAAGTCTTGGATCACAAGAAAAATAGCTGAGAAGAATTTACACAGGTTCGCGTCTGATCTGCAAAACGGGCCAGTCGCCAAGGTTGAATTTACACATGTCCGCAATAAAGGCGCATTGCGGTGCCATTGTGGACAGACACTGACAAGAAAATTTACGAAAATTGAAATTGCTAGTCATTTACTCTTTAATAGGGGTTAGACCCATTTTCCACTCAAAATGACCCCTTGATCAAGAATATGAAGTCGGGTTTTTGATATCACACACGATTTTGAGATATATGGAAATTACGATTCCGAGCACTTCTGAGGAACATTTTCGGGCACTTTTTGGGGTCGTTACATTATGTCCCCCTTGGGAATATTCATCCCCAAAATGTCAAAGCGACATTTAGGAGATACACAAATATGAAAATTTCACCTCACATATAGATGCAGAAATGCACTTAAATATCATTTCAAAAATCTCATCATAAGTGTAAAATCTTCAAGAAATTATCAATTTAAACATGAACATATGCAATGACATGAGTTCAGTAGATCAATACCTTAGGATAGAGTGAAGTAGAAAAGGCAAGGATATCACTTTTGCATGTCTACTTCGGCCTTCCAAGTAGCACTCTCTACTTGTTGATTCCTCCGAAGGACCTTAACAGACGCCACCTCTTTGTTTCTCAACTTCTTCACTTGCCTATCAAAAATCTAAATCGGGACCTCTTCATATGTCAAATTATCCTCAACAACACCTAAAACATCAAGAGGCACAATGGCATGTGGATTACCCATATCATTTTCTCAACATAGACACATAAAATACTGGATGAATCAAATCCATTTCTCCAGGCAATTCCAACTCATAAGCCACCTTGCCAACCCTTCTCATCACCCTATAAGGACCCACATATCCTGGACTCAACTTGCCCTTCTTTCCAAAATGGACCACACCCTTCATGAATGACACCTTCAAATAAACCCAATCACCAACTCGGAATTCGAGATCCCATTTGCTCACATCGGCATAGGACTTTTGGCAACTTTGGGCCGTCTTCAACCTTTCTCTAATCATCCTAACCTTCTCAAGAGCCCCCATAACTAAATCTTGTCCTAACAAGGCTACCTTACCAATGCCATACCACCCAATCGGTGATCTATAATGTCTACCAATAAGAGCCTCAATGGAGCCATACCGATGCTAGAATGATAGCTATTGTTGTAGGTAAACTCGATCAATGGAAGATGATCGTCCCAACTACCTCTAAGCTCCAACAAACATGCTCTAAGCATATCCTCAAGGGTTTGGATGGTCTTCTCATCATGGACATCCGTTTGAGAGTAGAAGGCAACAGAAAGCTTAACTTTAGTGCCAAGACCCCTTTGGAAAGATCCCTAGAAATGTGAAGTAAATTGAGCCCACGATCCAATAAGATGGATAAAGGAACCCCATGCAATCTCACCAAGTCATGGATATATAACCTTGCATAATCTTCAGCCCAATATGTGGTCTTAACTGGGAGAAAGTGAGCTAATTTCGTCATCTTATCAACCACAACCCAAATGCAATCAAAATCTTTTCTAGTCTTAGGCAACCCAACCACAAAATCCATATTAATCACTTCCCACTTCCAAGTCGGAATCTCTATGTCATGGGTTAGGCCACCTAGCCTTTGATGCTCAGCTTTGACTTGTTGACAGCTATGACAACCATAAACAAATTTGGCAATGTCTCTTTTTATGCCTTCCTACAAATACACCTCTCTCAAATCTCTATACATTTTAGTGGAACTGGGGTGGATTGAATAAGAAGAGTTATGGGCCTCATCAAGGATCCTTTCTATAAAGCCATCAACACATGGTACACATAACCTACCTTGGTACCTAAGGGCACCATCTCCCCCTTGGAGAAAACCTCTACCTTGCCCTCTTTCACCAAGGCCTTCAACTCTAACAAGGTGGGATCAAGATCTTATTTTTCCATCACCTCATCAACCAAGGAAGACCTAGAACCACTCCACAACAACAACATCACCACTACCAACCTCCTCCAATCTAACCCCCAACCTAGCTAACTGATGTATGTCCCTGGCCATCTCCTTTTCATCACCATCAACATGAGCTAGGCTACCCATGGACACCCTACTCAAGGAATCTATAACCAGATTTTCTTTAACTGGATGGTAATGCACACTCATATCATAGTCTTTAAGAAGTTCTAGCACCCTTCTTTTCCTCAAGTTCAGATCTTTTTGATTGAAGACATATTAGAGGCTCTTATGGTCAGATAACACATCCACATGCATCCCTTACAAATAATGTCTCCAAATATTCAAAGCAAATACTATGGCAGCTAACTCAATATCATACGTAGGCTATTTCTTTTCATACACTTTGAGTTTCCTAGAAGAATAGGCTATCTCCTTACCATTTTGCATTAGCACACAACCCAAACCAACTCTAGAAGCATCACAATACATCACAAATCCCTCAAGCCCATCCGATAGTTACAATATAGGAGCAGACACAAGCTTTTCTTTCAAGGTTTGGAAGATCCTCTCACATTCATCAGTCCAAACAAACTTAGTCTTCTTTCGAGTCAATTTTGTCATAGGGGAAGCAATAGAAGAGAACCTATTCACAAACCTCCGATAATACCCTGCTAAGCCCAATAAACTCCTAATGCTCGACAGGTTCAACGGTCTAGGCCAATTTCTAATTACATCGATCTTTTTAGCAACCACCTTTATACCATCCCCCAATACCACATTCCCTAGGAAAGCAACCACCTTCAACAAATATTCACACTTTTCATATTTAATGTACAATTTCTTCTCCCCCAATCTTTGCAACCCAACCCTCAAATGGGTCCTATGCTCCTCCTCACAACGAGAATAGATCAAAATATCATCCATGAAGACCACAACAAAGGAATCAAGGTAGGGTTTGAAGACCCTATTCATTAGGTCCATGAAGATGACCGGTGCATTAGTCAACCCAACAGACATCACAAAAAACTCCTAAAGCCCATATCTAGTACGGAAGGACATCTTGGGAATATTACACTCCTTCACCTTCACTTGATGATACCTGGACCGAAGATCAATCTTAGAGAAATGGCTAGCCCTTTGCTGTTGGTCAAACAAATCATCAATCCTTGGAAGAAGATACTTATTCTTTATGATGAGTTTGTTGATTTTTCAGTAGTCAATACACATCCTAAGGGACCCATCCTTCTTTTTCACAAACAATACCGGCGCAACCCAAGGTGATTGGCTAGGCCTAATGAATCCCTTCTCCAACAAGTCCCTCAATTGCTCCTTCAAATCCTTTAACTCCGCCGAGGCCATATGGTAAGGGGGAACAGAAATGGGTTGAGTATTGGGAAGAAGATCTATACCAAAAACTATTTCCCTTTTCAGAGGAAGACTGGGAAGGTCATTTGGGAAGACATCAAGAAATCCATTTACAATTGGAACTGACTCTATGGGAAGAAATTTAAATACCACATTCCTAACCCTCACAAGATGGTAAATACGCCCCTTATAGATCATCTTATGGGCTTTAATGCAAGATATGAATCTACCCTTGACCACCAAATCTTGACTCTCCTACTCAAGGATGGGTTCGTTTGGAAATTGGAATTCGACCCTACGGGTTCTACAATTAATAGAAGCATAGTAGGCATGCAACCAATCCATCCAAAAAATGACATCAAAATCAACCATGTCTAACTCCACAATATCATAAGGCAACGTTTTATGCAAAATACAAATAGGAGAACTTCTATAAATTTTTCTAGCAACAATAGATGCACCAATAAGAGTAGACACATCATATGACTCATGTAATAATTCGGGATCAACATGGAATCTTTTGGAATCAAAGGAGGTAACAAAATAAAGAGTGGCACCCGGATCAATCAATACATACATGTCAAAGTCAAAGATTTTCAATATACCGGTAACATCTGGGACTTCATCAAGTCCTTGCCTCCCATGCAAAGCATAAAACCAGTTGTACCTTGGGGCACCATCTTGTCGGCCACCTCTCCCCAAAGGAACCGCATTAGCACCTTGAGGATGGGTCTCCTTACCTTTGTTGCGATTTCGAGGGAAATCTATTGCCTTATGCACCATTTCTCCACATCCATAGCAAGCACCAGCATCCCTCAAAAGTGGGCCACCAAGACCCTTACCATACTTTTGACAGACATCAAAAGGATTGACACCCCTACCACCTTGGGCCCTTGAAAAATCATTTGCAATCCTCCTTTGAAATGCATGATAAGACCCTTGGCCTCGTTGGAATCACCCACTCTTTTGGAACTTACCCTCAAAACGCGCCTTCTTGGCCTCATAACCCCTTCTCTTCCTCAGTTTCTTCTCTTCTATTTGTTCGGTATAGGTCATCAAACATGACAAGTCCACGTCACTAATTAACATGGCAGACCTCCATTTTTCACTAACCAAGTCAGAGACACTCATAACAAACTTGTTCATTCTCGACCTTAGGTCGGCAATGAAGTGAGGAGCAAACTTTGAAAATGGGGTGAACTTGAGGGCATACTCCCTCACACTTATGGACCCTTGTCTCAAATTCATAAATTTCACCAACTTAGCTTCCCTAAGTTCAAGTGGGAAGAACCGATTAAGGAAGACCACCTTGAACTCCTACCAAAGCACCACATTGTTGACTCCCTTTTCCTCCTTCCATTGGTTGTACCATATTTGTGCTATCTCTTTGAGTTGGTAAGCCTAAAACTCTTCCTTATCCTCTGGCCTCATACTCATAATAGATAAAATCATATATACCTCGTCAACAAATTCTTGAGGATCCTCACTAACTTTTGACCCATGGAATTTCGGGGGATTCATTCTCATGAAGTCTCTCACCAGAGAGGCCAGTGTAGAAGCATGAGAGGCTTGGGCCCCTTGATTGGACTGACTGGCCACCAATTGTGCAAGCAAGGTAAGAGCATCCTTAAGCTTTCTATTGGCTAATTACTTCTAGAGTGTGCGGGTTTGCCTCCCTCTCGTGTTAGGCATTATCTAGCACAGCAAGGAACAAGCCTTAGGGTAGGAAAGCTTACTTCAACTCTATAGCATGACTTAGAACCTGAAAAAGGGAAACAATTCCTAAAACGTCTCATAGTCTTTTATTCATAGTTGTGGTGCACAACGCAATCATGCATAAGACTCTAATCGATGCAGTGTGTTGGACTTCGAGGATCTAACAACCTAGTGCTCTAATACCATCTTTGTCACGACCCAAGCCTACGGCCTAGACGTGACCGGTGAATGAGGAACCCGAAGGAACCCCAAACAAGCCTCATAGCATATCATTACACATCGTCGGTCACAGAAGCAATTAAAATAACCTCGAGAAATAAGTATAAGCTAGGGAATTGGTTATAAGGGTAAACATCCATATCACAACATCAAGAAGCAAGAGAATCAAGGCTCATAACATAGCTACATAACATGTCCAACAACACCTCTACTACATAGATAAGAGCAAGGGCCAAGACAAGCAACTGGGCTCACCCTCATAGTCAATATATAACCTTAAAGAAGATAGTCTTAATACATAGTAAGAGTTAATAAGCAACGCCCTCGAAGTATAGGACTCACCAACAAGCTTGTAAGACAATCAAACTAGCCACACGGAGGAGGAGTATGATCAAGCGGTGCACTGGTTTCTACATGGTGACATCATGTAGCCATAGAGTAGGCGTCAATACATTTGAATTTAGTAAGTATGTAGGATGAAATGCAACAATTGATAAGTTCATAATCAAAATATATAAGTATAGGAAATGATTAGCATATAGAAACATGACATTTATGAATGATGCTTGAAGTAAAATCATGCTTATATAGAACATAATACTAGTTTAAGGAGTTACCATTATAGTGCAAGCCAAGGCCTACCACCCTCTTTGATAGGTGCATGAGATACAAACCTCTTCATGTAGTTGATGGAGTACAAACCCCCCAGTGAGGTTGATGAAGTACAAACCCCCCAATGGGTTGGTGGAATACAAACCCCGTAACAGGTTGATGAGTACAAACACCCAACAAGGTTTATGGGTACAAACACCCAACAAGGTTACCCAGTCCTACCACCCACTGAATTAGGCGATCGAGATACTAACCTCTCGACAAGGTTATCCAGTCGTGCAACCTTGGTCATCCCCAACACTATAGAGATAATATCATATATATACACTCCTTTGATCATCATATACATGCATTATCTTTAATCATCACTTCGTCACCATTTCATTATCATCTCATCATCATTTCATCATCATAAAGTCACTCAACTCACAAGACATGCATAGACCCTTCAATTCATCAAGAAACCATAATCGGACATTTTATCAAACACTTAGAGGGTGTGTAGTGCTAGTGTAAAATCATGCAATTCGAGAGTGAACTCATGCAACAAAATTCAATGTAAAATCCTCAATAAATACTTCGTAATACCCTCAAGAAATATACATTAAAAACCTTCATTAAATCTTACAATAAATCTTAGACTCATAGCTCAAAACATAGTAAAACCGTAACAATTTCATAAGCCCAACATAATGTTCAGTGATTTTCATAATAAATAAGACCCATGAGTAAATCATCTTTATCATGCATTTTAGGGTTAAAGGAGACTTGGGCATCATGGGTGGAAGGAACCCATGAAAGAAACCCACATATCTTAGCTTTGGAGATGAACTTGATGAAGATTGAAGATGGAGACATGAAGTTTGAGTCTAATCCTTAAGATTTGGAAAGGGTTTTGAGACATGAATTTAGGAGGTGAAATATTAGCTATGTGCTTGAGTGAGTATTGAGGAATGTTTAGAATGATATGAAGGTAAAAAATGGATAAGTATAGGTATATTCACGTTTGGGGACACATAGGCCCAACGTTTAAAAGCCTTGGACAGCAAGAAAAATAACTACGCAGAATTTACACAGGTTAACATCTGGTCCGCGACACAGTCCTTTTGCAGAGGCTTAATTTACAAATATCTGCGATAGAGGCGCGTCGCAGTGCCATTGCAGAAAGACACTGGATAAGAAAAATTGTAAATATTGAAATTGCTAATTGTTTGCTCTTAAATTGGTTTTAGACCCATTTTCCATTCAAAATGACCCCCTGATAAAGAATATGAAGTCGGATGTTCGATATCACGCACAGATTTTGAGATATATAGAAATTACAATTCCGATCCCTTTTAGAGAACATTTTCGGGCACTTCTTCGGGTCGTTATAAAAATTTCCTTTGATCTTCATTGTATGATGTGATGATGGTGATAGGGTTGAGTTTTAAGCGTGAATTTCTTGATGAATGTGAATTGAGAATGTGAAATTAGGGATATTTTTTATTAAATTGATTGCTTGTGCCTGGAATTAGGTGTGATAGCATTGTGATTGTTGATTGTGTGCCCATGGAATCATCTATCGTTGCTTGAATGAGTGAGATTGCACAGTTTATGATCATGAAATGGTATTTGATATCATTAGAGCGTGCCTTAGTGTTAATCATAAAGGGAATTGTTGGAAACTTATGTTTTTCCATGTTTATTCATTTTTTGATGGGATAAATATGAGTTGAAGTCATATTTAGGGTATGGATTATTGTGTACTAAACATGTGTGTATATTTATGCTTGCCTCGATGCTAGTAGATTTAAGACGAAAATATTTTTGGGGTCCACGTGATGAATTTTGATAAGTCAGGTACCTGAAAGTTCTTGTTCACGAGAGTCTTTTATGACTCACAGATGAGTCTACAAGTCATAATTGCCCCTTGTGGTAAGTTCCAGTGACTTGATTTTTTTAATATTCATCAGACGCGAGCTTCTACGAGTCATAGATAGGTCTCTTAGACCCTTGCCTATTATGAAAATTGATCCCTAGAAGTGTTTACGAAACCAGTTTATGACCCGCAAACCAGGTTACGAGTCGTACTAAGGTATTGTACAATTTTCCAGTGTTAAATGTTGTTTTGCACCTCTACTTTATGGGAACCTTTTACGACTCGTAGTTCTACTTACGACTCATAACTGGCTTTCGTAATGCACTTCTGGAACTGATCCAATTCAGTCTTGTTTTCTATTTATTGATTGTTGGGGGCTAATTATGGGTTGTGTATGTCTAATTTTTAGATACTATGGGCCCGAAAGGCAAATGAACAGAGATTGAGGCTTTCAGAAAGCAACTTATTGATGAGCCTACTAATGATGAACAATCACCTCAGCCAAGCAGGTCAGTGGAGATGTATGATACCTAGCCTGACCCAACAGCACCTCGACCATAGATGAGAGCTGTAGCCACAGCTGTGCAGCCTCAAAGTCAGCATGATAATCCTTCCCAGTCTGACGAGGAAGGTAGTGAGAGGACGAGAGCAGCATGCCCCAGATAACTAGGTCTAGAGAGGAGCAGAGTTCAGAGGAGGACTCCTAGGATAGAGGAGATGCGAAATCCTCAGTCACACCATCTTCTTCTTCAGCACCCGATGCTACTACTCACCGGTGGTGCGTCGAGGGGATGAAGGACATATTTCTAGAGGGCATGCAACCCAAAGAGTGAGGAACCGACCTATTTGATATATGATAAGCCTTGGGTTATCGATGATGGATTGAGCCAAGTCCTAGGTGTGAAGGACACGAAGAGATGATATGGGTTCACGTGGTTGACAGAGAGTCTTGGAACATACACGCTGATTATGGTATGAGAGTTTTATGCAACATACACAACCACAATTGTTTGAGATCTTCCGAAGGGGAAGAGACCTCTCACACATCCGAATTGACAGAGGTGCGACTGAAAGGGCGGCGGGTTGATATTTCAGAGGAGATGATGCATCGTATACTGTTCATCCTGAGTACCGAGCCCCGAGATTGACAACTACATTTGAATATGGATTGGGGCAGGCTAGAACTGCATTGATTTCAAATGATTCAGTATAAAGGACTGAGTTGTTGAGATGGGTGGCCAGTCACATTGCAGAGAAGGGTCCAGAAAATGCTTGGGTCACCACACATATAGAGCCTATTATGAAGACTTCACTTTCTTTCCCTGCCAAATTTTTGTGGGCGGTTGTTAGATCCCACATCCAGCCTACTATGATGGATAATACTTTGACACCAGAGCGGATAGTATTGGTTGCTAGCATCTTGGCTGGCTGGCTACAACATTGATTGGGTTCGACTCATAGCAGAACATATTCATAAGTCAGCACTCAAGAGGCCCACCACCATCTCATCTTCGATTTTGGTCTGTAAACTCTATTTACATTCATGGGTGGAGATACTTCATCACTTGAATCCATTAGATGATGCCTAGCTTACCCCGGAGGCCAGCGTAATAAAGGCCAATCAGAGCCCGGTACAAGCCGATGAGCACCACTACCACCACCGATGTTCGTCTCAGAGCCACCTCGTAAGGGTTCAATGACTAACACCACTACTTCTGTTGCTGCTACTATAGATGAGAGACCCAGTAGCCTGAGACAGTCAATATTGAGAGGAGTCCTACTATAGGTGCTCCTGCACCAGAGGCCAGTACTCCATAGACTACTACACTGGGCATGGTTTATGTGTCCGCTGTTTCCATTCAGGCCATGACGCAACGATTATCACAGGCTAAGGCCCAGTTGTCTCAGCTCATTCAGTAGCTCAAGCTTTTGGTCCAACAGACTGTTGCAGATTCTAAAGAGCGGTGCAATGTATTCACCATATCTACTGTTTAGGAGCGCGTTTCTACGTTGTATGCTCGTATTAATACCTTTGAGGACTAAGTGCAGACGAGGTTATTCGAGGCCCAACCTTTAGATTTGCTAGCCATACATGAGGAGATTGAAAGCTTAGGGCTGACATGACACTTTCACTGGTGGCGCCTATGATATTACCAGAGTGTACACCTATAGAGCCTCTATTTGATCTATTTGCCTCCACAGAGCCTCCACAGACTTCCCTTGGAAAGCGTCCTTGCACAGATGAGGACCTTGTGTAGAGGAATGTACGTGCAAAGCGCCTCAAGGATGATGAGGATGATAAGAAAGAGGTGGACGAGCTCAGGCTGGCCATGAGGACATCGAGGCTAGAGGAGGAGCTGAGGATATCCAAGGAGCGTGATAGTGCGAGGGTTATTGGCCCTCCAAACAAAGTTTGACTGCTGAGCATACTAACCCGTGGATAGGAGATTACCAGATGCAACCTGAGATAGGCGCTTAGGTGACGAGGTATGCTGTTTGACACCTACTATTATAGTTTTGCTTGATTTGGTGCATTGAGGACAATGCATAATTGTTTTGATGGGGTGTGGGTAGTTATGGACCTTGGTGAAGTCTGAATAGCTTATGGTCCATAATTACCTCAAATTTTGATCCAGAGATTTTTTTGCGTATGTTCTCTTTCCTCGTGGATATTTAATTTCTGTTGAACCAACACATTTAGGATGTTTAGATAATAAGTGTAGCATATAACACTAGTACTTATGGTAGAGGTGGCAATTTCAATCCATATAAGGTAAAAGGAACCCATTTTACCCATATTTATTTTAATAGATCACTCATATTTTTTAAATGGGCAAATATGGTTGGCCTATTTTAAAAGTTCATACAAATATGATCAAAATGGATAAAATATGGCTACCATATAGACCCATAGATCCCCTAAATCATAATTAAAAAATTATTAAGTGGCCCCAAATAAGGTTAATGGGTACAAACCCCCAATATGGTTGATGGATAGTCGCACCCTACCACCCATGGTGACCGGA
>JAABOM020032231.1:0-17292 GCA_011800125.2 Solanum clarkiae
GTAGGCCATGAATGAGCATATAGCAAAATGGCATGCACAATGATACTTGAGGTAAGACATGCTTATATAGAACATATTACATGTGTAGTAAGAGACCAACATTATGTTGTATTGTCATACCCTACTATGCATGGTGATCGAGGTATCAACCCCTCAATTGGTTGATGGTGGTTACACCCCGCCATCCATGGTGATTGAGGCATCAACCCCTCAATTGGCTGATGGTGGATTGCACCCCACCATCCATGGTGATTGAGGTATCAACCCCTATCCATGGTGATTGAGGTATCAACCACTCAATTGGTTGATGGTGAATTGGACCCCGCTATCCATGGTGATTGAGGTATCGACCCCTCAATCGGTTGATGGTGGATTGCACCCCGCCATCCATGGTGATTGAGGTATCAATCCCTCAATTGGTAGATGGTGGATTTCACCCCGCCATCCATAGTGATTGAGGTCTAGCACCCCATCAACTAGGTGTGGTAAACTTGCAATACTATAGATACTTTTCATGAAATCAACACTTATATATCATCCTTTCATCAGCATAAAGTCATTCCAGTCATAGGTCATGCAATGGATCATCAATAGCTCAAGAATCCTAAATCGGATATTTTATCAAACACTTGGTGGATGTATAATGATAGTGTAAAACCATCCAATTAAAGAGTGAAATCATGCTAGAAATCTTAAAGTAAATTAACCCACCAACACTTGGTAACACCACCTTGAAAAATACATTGAAACCCCTCATCGAAACTTATCATAGTTCTTAGATTCATAGCTTAAAACATGCATAAACAGTCACACTTTTACAAAACCCCAACGTAGTCCATAGTCAAATTCATAATAGAAGACCCATAAGTAAAATCAACTTAGAAACACATAATTTAGGTAAAAAAGAAGCTTGGGAACCATAGGTGAAAAAACCCAATGGTTGAAACCCATATACCTCAACTTTGGAGAATTTCTTGATGAAGGTTGGAATGGAGACTTGAAGTTTGAGGGATTTCCTTAATACCTAGAATGAGGTTTGGCACTTGAATTTTGAGTGAAATATTTGTCTAGGTGTTTGAGAGAGTATTGGGGAATGCCTTGTTTGATGTGAAGGCAAAATATAGCTAAGTATAGGTAATTTCACATATAGGAAGACCTAGGCCCAAGACCCAAAGGCCTTGGACCAAACTGTGCAAAAATAATACTGGGACGTGCCCCAGCCGCGTCACGCCAGGGACGCGAATCCCTATAGAATTCCATTTTTTGGATTTCAAAATTCGATTCGGTTGTTTTAAAATCGGGGTTAGACCCATTTCCTTCTCAATTTTGCCCCTTCATCAAGAATATGAAGTCAAATTTTTGATATCACACACGAATTTTGAGATATATGGAACTTACGAATTCGGACACTACCGAGGCACATTTGAGGGCACTTTTGGGGTCGTTACAATATCTCCCCCTTGGGAACATTCGTCCCGAATGTCAAGGAAACATATATAAGATACATAAACAAGATAATTATGTAGCCAACACAAGAATGCAACAATGCACTTAAACATCACTTAAAAAAATCTCAATATAAGTGTAAAAATCAACATGAACTTGTCAACATAAATGTGAATACATGCAAATGACATAGGGGATGAAACATAGGACTTGAAACTATAAAAAGGGACTTAACGTGTTATCATAAGCTTGAACACAATGAATGAGGTATGGATATTGCTTCTCCATGCTTGCTCCGGCTCCCCGAGAGACACTTTCGACTTGACGATTCTTCTAAAAGGCCTTGATGAACACTACATTCGTACTAGTCAACTTTTCCACCCTTCCATCCAATACCTCCACTAGGACTTTCTCCTAAGCCAACTTATCCTCCACAATTCCCACAAACTCAAAGAGTTCTATAGCACTAGAGTCACCACACATCCCCTTAACCTAGAAGCATGTAGAACCGTATGATCCATATTCATGTCATTGGGAAACTCCAACTCGTAGGATACCATGCCAATCCTCCTCAACACACTATAAGGACCTTTAAGCCATGAAATCAATTCCTTTTTTAAGACAACCACAGCCAAATAGAATCAAAACCCATTCTTACCAAAATGATCCATACTTTCCATGAGTAAAACATTCAAATACACCCAATCACCAACCTTAAATTCAAGATCCATTCTCCTCACGTCGACATAGGACCGTTGAGACCTTGGGCTGTTTCAACTTTTCTCTAATCAACCTCACTTTCTCTAAGGCCTCCTTTCCCAAATTTGGACCCAAAAAAGCCATCTCTACCACTTCAAAACACCAAACTGGACACTAATTTAGCAATGTCTTTCTTCATACCTCCCCACCAAAATTTGTCCCTCAAATTCCTATCCATTTTCATAGAACCGGGTGAATAGAATAGGAAGAATTATGAACCTTATCAAGAATCCTCTTTCTCAAGTCATCAACACAAGGTACACACACCTTGATACCTAAAGGAACCATCTCCCCCTTGGGAGAAAACCTCCACCTTGCCATCACTCACCAAAGCCTTCAATTCTAACAAAGACGGATCAAGATCTTGCTTTTGCTTTTACCTTATCAACCAAGGAAGACTTTGAACCATCAACAACCACAATACCACCATTTTCAACCTCTTTAAACCTAACCCCTAATCTACCCAACCAATGGACCTCTCTAGCAACCTCTTAGCCACCACCATCAATATGAGCTAGGCTACCCGCAGACACCCTACTCAAAGCATCCGCCACAACATTAGCCTTACCGGGATGATAATGCACCACTCATATCATAATCCATAAGAAGTTCTAACCACCTTTGTTATCTCAAGTTGAGATCTTTTGAGTGAACACATATTGAAGACTCTTATAATCGGTAAACACATCAACATGCACCCCATGCAAATAATGACATCAAATTTCAAAGCAAAACCATGACGACAATTCAAGATCATGTGTACGATAATTCTTTTCATGCACTTTGAGTTGCCTAGAGGAATAGGCTACCAACTTACCATTTTGTATCAACACAACTCAAACCAACTCGGGAGGTATCACAATACACAACAAGCTTTTCCAACCCTTCCGGTAGAGACAAGATAGGAGCGGACACAAGCTTATCCTTTAAAGTTTTGAAACTCTTTTCACACTCATCAGTCCACTCAAACTTAGCCTTCTTTTGGGTCAAACTAGTCATGGGAGAAGCAATAGAAGAGAATTCATTCACAAGTCTCCGGTAGTAACCCACTAAGCCCAAAAAGCTTCTAATGTCTGATGGAGTCAAAGGTCTAGGCCACTTTCTAACCACTTTCGTCTTTTAGGACCTACGTTAATACCATCCTCTGACGCCAAATGACCTAGAAGGCAACCTCTTGCAACCAAAACTCACACTTCTCATACTTGGCATACAAATCCTCTTCCCTTAATTGGTAGCACCACCCCCAAAGAACTCATATGCTCCCACTCACTATGGGAATAGATCAAACTATCATCAATGAAGACCATCACAAACAATCAAGATATGATTTAAAGACCCTATTCATGAGACCTATAGACATAGTAGGTGCATAAGCCCAACCCTAAGGCACTACCCCAAATTCAAATTATCGATAAGGACACCAAAACCTCATTAACCACCAGAATCGACTCAATAGGAGTGACTTAGGTTCAACACCCCTAACTCCTATAAGATGACAAATGTAACCATTAGAGATTAATTGGGCCTTAAGACAAGGAATGAACTTACTTCTTCACTACCACTTTACAATTTCCCCCCACTCAAGGATGGGTTCATTAGGGAGTTAGAATTTAACTCTACGGGTCCTACAATCAATGGAGATACAATATGCATGCAACTAATCCACCCAAAGTATTACATCGAAATCCATCATGCCTAACTCAACAAGGTCATAAGGCAAGATTGAATGCAATCTCAACACGATACAATCTCTATGAACTTTCTAGAAACAATAGGCTCATCAATAAGATAGGCACCAAGAGTAATTCACATAACAATTCGGGGCACATATGAAGCCCACTAGCAACAAAAGGAATAATGAAAGAGATAGTGGCACCCAGACCTATCAATGTATGCACAACAAGGTCAAAGGAAACTTCAACTTACCGGTAGCGACATTGGGCACCTCATCCCCTCCTTGAGCCTCTTGATCAACAAGACTATCTTGTTCTTGAGGTCTACCACTCTTACACTTCTTTTGACCATCTGGAAAATCAATAACCTTATGGCCCACCACACCACAAACATAATAAGTATTGGATTTCCTCAAGCATAGACCACCATGGTTTTTTCCACAAATATGGCACTTAGGTTTAGTCATCCCACTTTTGCTACCTTGCATCCCCGAGTTAATCATTCCATCAATAGCAGACTTCTTGTTTGGTGCACTAGAGGACCCTTGTCCTTGAAATTTGAGATCTTGTTAGAGGCCCTCACTCTTAGTACTTGGGAAACCAACCTCATACCGAGCCTTCTTAGACACCCCAGTTCTCCTTTTTCAAGCATATGGACAATCAACTAATTTTTGGTCTATCTCACCACACCCATAACATGCACCCGTGTCCCTCAAACATATGCCATCATGTTTTCTCCCACACCTTGGGCATCTAGGACGAGGGGTATATGGATGCCTAGCTCCAATTCGGACTCTCTTGGCCTTTCGTTCTCCACTCTTAGCATTTGAAGTCTCGGGGGCACTCACTTGTTGATTGAATTGAGTTGTCAAATTTGTCACTGCTTTGGCCAATATGCATAGAGCATTGCGAACCTCCGCATTTGATATATCACCATCCTGAGTGGCTTGAGATATCTTACGAAACACAATGATTAAAATATGAAATCAGCCTTACGGGACTTAACTCTATCATACGAGATAGATCAAAAGAAGGGAAAGATTTCCTAAAACTCCTCAAAGCCTCTCATTCATAGTCATGGCGCGCTTTAAAACTATGAATAAAACTCTAATCGATGCAGCATGTTGGACTCTGAGGATTATTAACAACCTAGTGCTCTGACGCCAAGTTTGTCACGACCTGGACCTAGGGCCTAGACGTGACACGACAAATGGGGAACCGAAAGGGACCTCAATAGAGCCACTTAACATATCATTACACATCCTTGGTCACGGAAGCAATTAAACAACAATAAGAGATTATAAATAATGGAAAAGAACTAAGGGGAGTCATTCATAACATAAATACATGGAAGAGTCAACAAAGTCAAAGTTCATAGCATCATTACATAATCTGTCCAACAACACCTCTAAACTTAGAATTTAGCGGGGGCCAAGACAACTATTTGGGATAACCCTGATAGTCATAATTTTCTAATAAGGAGAGTAAATACATAGCATAAATCAAGAAAACTATGTCCTCGGAGTTGATGACTTACCAACTAGCTTGAGAGAAATCTTACTAGCCATGTGGAGGAGGATGATCAAGTGGGGCTCCGGTTCCTATATGATAATATCATGTAGGCATAGAGTATGCATTAGTATGTTTGAATGTACTAAGTGTTGTAAGGTGAAATGCAACAATAGATAGACAACATAATCAAAATGCATAATCAGGCAATGAATGAGCATATAGTAATATGGCATGCACGAATGATACTTGAGGTAAAACGTGCTTATATAGAACATATTACATGTATAATAAGAGATCAACATTATGATGGATTGTCACACCCTACCATCCATGGTGATTGAGGCATCAACCTCTCAATTGGTTGATTGTGGTTACACCCCGCCATCTATGGTGATTGAGGTGTCAACCCATCAATTGGTTGATGGTGGATTGCACCCCGCCATCCATGGTGATTGAGGTATCAACCCCTCAATTGGTTGATGGTGGATCGCACCCCAGCATCCGTGGTGATTGAGGTATCAACCCCTTAATTGGTTGATGGTGGATTCCACCTCGCCATCCATGGTGATTGAGGTCTAGCACCCCCTCAACTAGGTTTAGTAAACTTGCAACACTATAGATACTTTTCATGAAATAAACACATATACACCATCTTTTCATCATCATGAAGTCATTCAAGTAACAGGACATGCAATGGATCATCAATAGCTCAAGAACCCTAAACAGGATATTTTATCAAACACTTGGTGGGTTTGTAATGCTAGTATAAAACCATGCAATTAAAGAGTGAAATCATGCTAGAAATGTTGAAGCAAATTAACCCACCATCACTTTGTAATACCACCTTGCAAAATACATAGAAACGCCTTATCAAAACTCATCATAGATCTTAGATTCATAGCTCAAAACATGCATAAACAGTCACACTTTTACAAAACCCCAACATAGTTCATAGTCAAATTTATAATAGAAGACCCATAAGTAAAATCAACTTAGAAACATGTAATTTAGGGAAAAAAAAGAAGCCTGGGAACTATAGGTGAGAAAACCCAATGGTTTAAACCCATATACCTCAACTTTGGAGAATTTCTTGACGAAGGTTGGAATGGAGACTTGAAGTTTGAGTGATTTCCTTAAGACCCGGAATGAGATTTGGCACTTGCGATATTAGTAAAATATTTGTCTAAGTATTTGAGAGAGTATTAGGGAATATCTTTTATTATATGAAGGTGAAATATAGCCAAGTATAGGTATTTTTACGTATGAGAAGAATTAGGCCCAAGACCCAAAGGCCTTGGACCTAAACAACAAAACTATGCAAATAATAACACAAGGGCGCACCCTGGCCTCGTCGCTTCAGGGACGCGGATCCCCACTAGAATTCCATTTTTTTAGAATTTTGAAATTCAATTTGGTTGCTCTAAATTCTAGGTTAGACCTATTTCCCACTCAATTTTTTCCCGCGCTCAAGAATATGAAGTTAAATTTTTGATATCACGCTCAGATTTTGCAATATATAGAAATCACGAGTCTGGGCACTTTCGAGGCTCATTTTCAGATACTTTTTAGGGTCATTACAGCAACCTACTCGAATCCACAAACTTTGTGTCATCCGATAGTGGCGGTAACATAATGTCTCCAGTAATATCCATAGCCACAGGTTTCAGCCGATATTTGTTCCACTGATAAACTTAGGCATTGAAGTCCTGTGGCTATGGATCAATATCCTCAAGAGAAGGTAGGTTGTCGGTGTTTACATTCTCATTCTCATTTCGGTTCAGAGCTGTAATTGGCGCATTATTTATATTATCTTCCATCCCTCTTAGTTTCTCTAGATCGAGTCAAATAGAGTTAAGGGAATGCCTCGACTTCATGTATTGGGCATACACTACACTTGTATCCTAAAATAGAATAAAAAAACAAAAAAAAAACAAAATGAGGGAAATAAGGATTAATTCCCAAACTACTTGAATTAGACAAATCTAGCCATATTCCCCGACAACGGTGCCAACATCTTGATGTTGCCCAAGCTACACCTTTTTTTTAGGCTAAAGCAGTTGTTGTCAAGATATATGATCTAACCGAGGTTAAAGTCGATCCTACAGGAAATATGGTGGATTTAGAAAACTTTAAGATAATTCAGCTTGATTAACCTGCTTATCTCTCCAAAAAAAGAGCGGGGGTTGTATCAACTATGAAAAGTATTCTAAACTAAGACAAATGTTAAATTGGTACGAAGAATAACTAGGGTATTGTGTTCCCCATGATTTCCCAAGTCAGTATTACCCGATAATTGAATTCTTTTCCAGTGTGTGACATGAAGAATAATAAGTTAAGTTTACCAAATGCTTTGGCTCTGGTGAGAGGCGAATTTCACTATGTGATTTGGTCCATCCCCATAGTGCGAAATTGCTAGCCCTAACCTATTGTTCTAGTATAACCTCCTCTTGGTCCAGTTCAGTTGATTAGATGAGAAACATCAATCGAATCCTATTAATTAATCTCTTTTCCTATTCATTTCTACCTTGATCCAGTCAGTAACATTAGACGAGTTCTAATGTTTTCCATCGTTAAAAAGCATTTAAACAGAAGAGAAATTAATACATGCATCTACACTTTTCAAGAATTACAAATTATTCGATTTTACCTTGTTAGTTACTCATGGTTCCCACAATCCTAGTTGTTGATTTATCTGCTCATGATTAGTGTTAATGCTAGACTTTTGATTTGAATAACATAATTGAGCACTTAGACAAGAGAATTAAGCGCAATGAATCCAAACTCTTCACCAAGAATTACAAGATTGAAATTAAAAGATAAAATAAAGCTTTACAAGTGTTTCTCTTAAGCTGTCGATTGTTTTCTACTGTTCCGTCACGTTCCTTTTTAAAAATATCCTAAAAAACCTATTTATAGTCATTAAAATACAAAAACAAAATAGATTAGGAGAATTGGGTCGGCAGAACCTATGGTAGCTTCTACAGGTCGTATAATGTTTTATGGCCCGTAATCGGGCTTTCATGGATTGCTTCTTCAAATCTAGGACTAACTTCAATGAAACCCTTCTACTTCCCGTATAAAGTTCTATGGCTCGTAACGGGTTTTGTCTGATGACTATTTAGCAACTCTTAACTTTTTGATCCTCAGGGTACGATGCCAAGTCTACGGCTTATAAAATCTTCTACGGCTCATCTACTTGCTCGTATATTTAACTTCATAATAATCACCCTTTACCGAAATTATATACGAAACCATATCTACGGCTTGTAGAAGACTTTACGGCTTGTAAAGGTATCGTGAACCCTCTACTTCAGCAAATTCTACACACCTAGCTCGAAAATTGTGCCAACCTTGTAATCCTGCAAAACAAACATAAAAACACATCAAATCTACTAACATCACAGTGAGAACACATAAAATTCCAAGTTTTAAGCATCAAAAGTGTTGTATTTTGACAGCACATCACTCACCCAATTGGCAGCCACTCAACAGGGTCATTAGAATACCCTTTCTTGAAATAGTATCATCCAAAATTCATCAACTTCTGTGAAGAACAAAGATTTCTTATGAATAAAACCATCAATCTACACATGGTCTAAGATTGATGAGCATCAAGAAAATTGCATCGATGAGATGTGGAAGGCTCTAAAGGCAACGCAGTGACTGAGACCGGGGTGGTGAAGCTTTCTTCTTACCAACTAAAAGATGCGGCTCATATTTGGTACAACCGATGGTGCTGGGTCTACAGTATGGAATGACTTTGAGAGTATATTTCTTGACCACTTGTTTTCTAGGAGTTGAGGGAATCTAAGGTGGAGGAGTTTGTGAATCTTAAATAAGAAGGAATGAGAATCAAGGAGTAGAATCTTAAGTTCATTCAGTTGTCTAAATACATCTTAGATAGTATGAATGAGTAAATATAACTATCTTAAATGAAGGTACAATGTTGTCTCATAATATCTAATACAATGTTTGGAATAGAAAACAATAAAGGGAATCTCGAAAGATCCATGATGTCTTAAAGTCTAGGCTTCACCGCTAAGATCTGGATAGATGGAGAATAACTCTGCTACAATGAATCAAGTACCCTATATGGGTCCTTGTGCTAGATCTGCAGGGAGGAAATAAAGTAGGAATGAGTACTCTAAAATGTACTTAGTTGGTTCAATTTTCCAAAGGTAAATGCTAATCCTAATGGGTCCTTAAGTCAATCACACAAGCCCGAAGCGTATCGTCTAACACTTGAATAGTGCACTAGGACTGTCTATCAGTCTGGGGGTGAAAAAACTGAATTCAAATCCAAATGTATACCCTAACCATGCTATAGATCCTACTAGAAATAGAAATGAAAATAGATTGAAATAACCCCAAAAAGTGCCCAAAAATGTGCCTCAGAAGTGCCCAGAATCGTAATTTCCATATATCTCAAAATTCATTCGTGATATTGAATATCCAACTTCATATTCTTGATCAAGGGGTCAAATTGAATGGGAAATGGCTCTAACCCCAATTTAAGAGAAACCATAGCAAAATTTGAAAATCGCAAAAATGTGATTTCCAGTGTGCATTCGCGCCCCTGGCGCGACACGTCACAATGTATTTTTTGTCCAATTTTTCTATCTTGGTACAAGACTTGTGGGCCTTGGGCCAACATGTTCTCATGCTTGAAAATACCTATACTTAGCCATATTTTACACTCATATCATTCAAAACATTCCCCAATACTCACTCAAATAATTAAACTCATATTTCACACAAAATTTCAAGTTCCAAAACTCATCCGAATCTTCAGGTTCTCATTCAACCTTAAAGTCTCCATTCCAATCTTCTTCAAGGATTCTCTGAAGTCAAGGTATGTGGGTTTCTACTATTGTGTCCTTTAACCCATGGTGCCCAAGCTTCTTTTTACCTAAAATACATGTTTCTAAGTTGATTTTACATATAGGTTTTCTATTATGAATATGACTATGAACTATGTTGGGGCTTCATGAAATTGTGTCTATTTTAACATGTTTTGAGATATGAATCTTAGATCTGTCTTGAGATTTGATGAAGGATTTTTTGATGAATATTGTATGTTGGTGTTACCAAGTATTGGTGGAATGATTTACCTCAAGATTTCTTGAATGATTTCACTCTTTAATTGCATGGTTTTACACTAGCATTGCACACCTACCAAGTGTTTGATAAAATACTCGGTTAATGTATTTTGAGGAATTGAAGGTCTAATGCATGTCTTATGAGTTGAATGACTTATGATGATGAAAGGGACATATGTATATGATATTCTCCTATATAGTGCTGTAAAGTGACCATGCCCCACTCAGTGGGTTAAGAGTCCGGGTAACCATGTCGAGGGGTTTGTACTTTGATACCAAACAAGGGGTTATGCCATGATAACCGGGTTGAGGGGTTAGTACCTCAATCACCAGAGGTGGTAGGGTGCGACTATCCACCAACCAATCAAGGGGAACGTACCTTAGTAACCGAGTTGAGGGTTTAGTACCTCCATCACTAGGGATGGTAGGGTGCGACTATCCACTAACCAATTAAGGGGTTCGTACCTTAGTAACCGAGTTAAGGGATTAGTTCCTTAATCACCATGGGTGGTAGGGTGCGACGATCCACTAACCAACAGAAGGGGTTTGTACCTTGGTAAACTATGGGTTCCATAATGATGGTCTCTTCTTACACATGTATTGTGTACTATGTAAGCATGATTTACTTCAAAGCATCTTACATGCATGTCATATTGTTATATGCTCATCTATTGCCTAACTATGCATTTTAACAACGTTGACTATCTATTGATGCATTGCATCCTATATACTTAGTACATTCAAACGTACTAATGTATACTCTATGCCTACATGATGTTACTATGTAAGGAGTAGAGCCCCACTTGATCATCCTCCTCCATGTGGCTAGTATGACTTCTCTTAAGCTAGTTGGTGAGTCCTCCATTTCGGTGACAATGTCTATGTTCTTATGTTATGTATTACGACTTCCTATCTTTATTGTACATTTGACTATGAGGGTGAGCCCGGTTGCTTGTCTTGGCCCCTGCTAAGTTCTATGGTTAGAGGTGTTATTGGACATGTTGTGTATAATGCTATGAGCTTTGACTCTCTCTTGACTCTTGATGTTTATGATATGAAAGATGTCCCTTAGCCCCGATTATCCTTACTTACTATCTCTTGTTCTCATTTTATTACTTCCGTGACCAAGGATGTGTAATGATGTTCTAAGAGGCTTGCTTGGGGTCCCTTCAGGTTCCCCATGCGTCGTGTCACTTTTAGGCCCTAGGCTTGGGTCATGAAAAAGATCTTCTGCCTGACACTGCAAACACAAGCACCTAATGCAATCTGAAAATATCCCGAATATACAATCTAGCCAACTGCCCCACGTTGTAGCTAGTCTTCACTAGTAAGAAGCGAGCCAACTTGGTCAAATGATCAAAACGACGCAAACAAAGTCGAATTCTCCCAAGGCTAGGTACAATACTGCAATAAAATCCATAGTCAGTTGCTCTTATTTCTACTCGAGAATGGGTATCCTCTGCATCGATTCCATCAGGCCTCTAGTGCTCATAATTGACCTGTTGGTAATTCAAACACTTTGCTACGAACTCAACTATCTACCTTCTCATCTCGAACCAATAGTAATGTTGTTCTAGATCATGTTACATGTTTTCCACACATAGATGGATGGAATACCTAGAACAATGGGCCTCCTCTAATATCAATCTCACCCAATCCCTTATGGTAGGTATATAAACTCTACCATTTATCCTTAATATTTCCTTAGAATCGATATTAGCTCTTTGGCTTAACCTTCATTAGCTTATCACGAATCAAGCACAGTCCGATAACCTCGAACTAATGAGTACAAATCTGATCAAGCAATGAAGATGTAGCCTCTATAAAGGCAAAAATACTCTGAGGAAGGGAAACATCTAACTGAACCATTTGTCTAGCAAGCGACTGAACAACCAGAGCTAAGGGCCTCTCCTCAGCCCTCAAGAATGCCAAATGCTTCATACTAGTAGCCTTCTGGATCAAAGCATCAGTCACTACATTCACCTTCTCGAGGTGATATATAGAATAGAGATATCATAGGCCTTAAGAAATTCCAACTACATGTGTTGTTTAATGTTTAAATTAGGTTAATAAAATATGTATTTGAGACTCTAATGATCGGGAAAGATCTCATAATGCACCCGGTAAAGATAGTGTCACCAATAACTTCAACACAAACACAACTGTAGCCAACTCCAAATCATGGGTCAGGTAGTTTCCCTTATCCACCTTGAACTATCTAGAGGCATATGTTATCACCTTCCCCCTTTGCATCAATACACTGCCCAAACCCATACCAGAAGCATCACAATATACAAAATATGGCACTCCCTCCACGGTCGAAGAAAGAGTAGGTGCTAAAGTCAATAAATCCTTGAGCTTTTGAAAGCTCGCCTCATATTCTTTTGATTAGTGAAACGCCATATCCTTCTAGTGAGCCTGGTCAATGGGACTGCTATAGAATAGAATCCATGAATAAAACACTAATAGTACCCCACCAAACTAATGAAACTCCAAATCTCAGTCGCAAAAGTTGTGTCACGCCCTAGGAGGGCACCCTAGACATGGCTGGCACTCAGAGACTATTGTTAGTCCCCAAGTGAACCACTTGGCCTCATCACATCCATTCATTCAATAAACACTACAAAATTAGCGGAAGTCTAAAGATAACAATGGGCAATCTAGCCTCAAGATAATATAACAAAATGGGTAGTAGAAAGGAAACTAGCTTAAAAAGTCTCAACATTAATATTCAACTCTAGTCTATGAAACCCCTGTCACTATCAATTGGTGCCAATGACAGACTCATAGCTACCTCAAATAAAATAAAGCTAGCTCAAGTCTAACTCTAGTAAGAAAGATGAAAATAAGCAATGATCTTCCATAGTAAGAGAGGCTCACCAATTCAACTGAAATGCTAAGATCCTTAACGATAAGCCTGTTGACGATCTCTAGTACCTACCTATGCGTAATAAAATGACACAATTCAGAGGGGACGTCAGTACATGGATTGTACGAGTATGTAAAATGGCTGAATGAAATCGAAATAGGTTGAATAATATAGAAACAACATCAACTCAGAATATACCGAATCAGAATGTCAAATATCTATCTAAAGTAAAAATAAAGAGTAGACAAGTGACCTATTAACTAATCAAACCTCATCAATAAACATAACACTACTCAGCTCAATGGAACTCAACTCAACTCGACTCAACTTGGCTCAGAGTACTCACAGTGGTAACTTTTTGGGAGTTTCTCTTATCTGGCAATAATCACATATGAACTAGTGATTATACAACAATTCCACTGATGTTGCCACAGTTGTTCCGTACCTTCCAGGTAAGGAACACCTACGATCCACAAGGGATCTAACCTCTAAAGTCCTCTATTGCTTTCAAGGACTTTACCTTAAGAAGGGACCATGTGATGTAATGGTTCAATCCTCACCTACATTTGGCGACGTAATTAATGAGTGCGAGTGGAACTCACTCTTGCCTATTTTGTTGTTCGATACTCCCCCAACACTCAATGCTCACAAGACTGCCACTCATCTCAATTAGATTCATGGAGGCACTCATCAACTCAATTAGTCTCATGGAGACTCTCATCGTCTCATTAACTCAAACTCTAAAGTCCTTATTATGTTTAAGGACTTCAACTCATCTCAGTTAACTCAATTCTCATTTAAGAATTCAAGGACTTAGATCATCATTTATAAGAAGTCATTAAGGGAATACTCAAGAACACAATTATGAAGACTCATAGGATCATCAAGTTCAATTAACTCTACCTCATACTCATATCAAGATTTTAATCAACATACTCAAGTTAAGGCTCTAGACTTTATCCCTAGGTTCATTCGTGCATGCTTTCACAAAAATCATATAGGATTTATATAATGTCTCATGAAAAGTATCTGATTCAAGAAAACAAGTTTATGATGATCATCAACATTTGAAAATACATGTAACAGATATAATTTTAAAGAAATTATTTCAAGAAACATGTATGGGGACTCATGCACTCTCTACACCACTATTACCATTAATGGGGCACATGGGAGAACAAATCATACGCTTTAGTTTAGCCTTATATATCTGCTGTGAAGCTTTTGACAATCAATCCTCAAGAACTCTCCTCAAATTACTCAATTCCTCGGTCCTCTTATCTTCTCTTAAGCCCTAGTCTTTTTCAAGAACTTAGAAATGACTTAGAATAGGCTTTAAAACCCTTTTTATGCTCAAATCGACCCATGTATATCGTGTCTTGAGTTTAGGAAGGGTTAAAAAAGGTCTGGAATGACCCTCACGAAATTTGAAAAAAATTTCACCTCGGAACAAGGGGGTCCGCGACACGAACCTTGCTCATTTTTGGTGTTTTGCATCAAAAATTCTCTTAACGAGTTTTCTAATCCCATAGAAAAATTTTGGATAAATGTTAAGCGTTGGTCCGCGTCAGGTGCACATCGCACACCTATTGCGAACCATCACTAGAATTCATTTTTGCATCGAAAAATTATCTTTTGATTCGGTTGCTCTAAAAATCAATCAAGACCACTGTCCCACTCAATTTTTTATGTTGATCGCATATCCTTCCTTGGATTTGCCATGGGAGTATGGGAAGATGCATTATGCACACATCTCTTCTCTAGGGCTATTTTGATAATTTTATTGGGTGTTACATCATTTCCCCCTTAGGATCATTCATTCTTGAATGATGAGTAAAGGTGGACATTAAGGCATTAACATACTCAAGACTCATCTCAATACTAATTCAATAACTTAAATTCTTGACTCTTCATCAACCTCAACAAACTCTACTCAGACTCAAGAATAGACACATCAACTCAAGAATAAAAACATCAATTTAGTCAAGCGTAAGAACATTACTTTCAACATTCTCATCATCAGGCATGAATAGCTGCAAATATTTATCTCTCATCTTTTCCTTAGCTTCCCATGTGGCTTTCTCAACAAATTTATTTCTCCACGGGACTTTGACTGAGGCGATCTCTTTGGTTCTCAATTTGTGAACTTTACAATCAAGGATTTGGACCAGAATCTCCTCATAGAACAAACTATCCTTTACTCCAATGCTCTCAATAGGGATTATTAAAAAAGGATCTCCCAAATATTTCTTTAACATCGAAACATGGAACACAGGATGAATTGCGCCTAACTCAGAAGGAAACTCTAATTTATAAGCAACCTTCCCAATCCTCTTCACAATCTGATAGGGGCCAATATAGTGAGGACAACCCAAGTAATATAGTATCTCTTTTCAAAAGCCAAATGTCGAACCCAAAAGACTTGTCGATTAATTATTTATTAAGTTATATTAATTCTAGTTATTTATTTAAGCAGTGAACAATTAACCAAAAGAGATATTTTTACACAATCAATGAATGAATCGATCTAAGATTATGGTTTAAAAAATAATCATGTTTAGCCTCAATTTTATCAAATTATTTGATTATTTAGTTGCTATTCACAGGGTTAAAATTATCTGAACAGGGTTGCACGCCTCTGCCGGCCTACCTTTATTGATTGCCTAACTACATCGTTGAGCGGGGATAGACAGACCAATAAAAATGCATTAATGCTATCTTCCCATATTATGAACCAAGGAAGGTGTAAGGGTTGTTGTCACGGGTCTCCCATACATGAATCAATCTAGTTTCCTAGTCGAATAAGCTCCTTATACCCCCTGTGTTCTATCCACTTCAACATCTCTCGAATCGAGAGTGAACAAAAAATTTATTCCACGGTTGGCCAGACAACAAAATATAGATTAAAGGAATATAAGAACAACTAATTTGATAAATAAATATTTCAAATTAATAATTACTAAACAATCATCTTATTAGCTACCATAATCTTAGAACAAGAAATTTAACTCCATATAGACATGAAAAAATTACCACGAATCATTCAAAGATAAATATAAAAATAATCAATAAAAGAGAAGAAAAGATGAAACTAAAATTCTCTGGCTTCCACGGCGGCTTTTATTTCTCTCTAGCTCAAAAGTTATGTAAAACCTAATTTTATGAAATATTTATAGGTATAAGAATAAACCCTGAATAAAATTATTGAGTCCTAAACCAAATTAGGAAATCCAAAACCGAAAGAAAACTTGATCTTCACGCGTGTTGTACGCGTCTTGAATAATGTATAGTGTGATGTGGCAGCTTGACGACAGTTTTCCAATTGCAATTGCAATTGAAAGCTGTTGTATCCTTATATGTGTATATAACAATATATATTATTATATTCAATTTAATCCATTAAGTTGCCTGCTTGAATTTTCTTCTGCAATTTTTCTTTTTAAATCATTTGAGTTCCAAATATCTTTATTTTTTGCATCGATTTAATCCTACAAATAAATTACACAATTTAGCACAATTCATAAAATTTATGCTCAAAAAGAATAAATAAAAGTATTAAATATGAGAATAACAATGACTAAAAATATGTATTTTTGTCCCAACATCAGATGCAATTTCTCCTTCTTCCCAAATCTCATGACACCCTTCATAGGCGTCACTTTTAAGTACACTTAATCATTTACCTCAAACACTAAGTCTCTTCTTCTCACATTAGTGTAAGATTTCAGGAGACTCTATGTAGTCTTCAACCCCTCCTTAATGACCTTTACCTTCTCCATTAACCGATGGACAAGGTCAGATCCAATCAACTCAGCTTCTCCAACCTCAATTAGTGATCTATATCTCCTCCCATACAGAGCTTCATAGGGAGCCATTTGAATGCTCGCATGATAACTATTGTTATATGCAAATTCAATCAATAGTAAGTGATCAT
>JAABOM020032242.1:0-17292 GCA_011800125.2 Solanum clarkiae
AATCTATTTTAGTTGGAAAAGAATTCTTTGTGTAGAGATTTTTCTTTATTTAATTTTTATTTATATTTGATATTTATTAAAATAATATTTTTTAAAAAAAGGTGAAAAGACGATTTTGTCTAAATAGGAGTCTTTTAATGAATGGCAAAAAAGTTCAATCAACATTGTTAAGGGCCTTCACACTTTTAATATAGTATGTGCTTTGCACGTATGAACCACGTCAATTTAAAAATTATATACAAATGATAGTTGCCATTAAATGTAGATAATATTAATGTAAACAAAATTAAATAAATATTATTAGTTTGGTGCAATAGTTTGGTCTATTGTGATACAACAAAGATGAGAAAATCAAATACAATATTCATGTAAATAAAAATTAAATAAATATAATTAGTTTGATGCAATAGTTTAGTCTATTATGATAGAGAAAAAGTGAAATAAATCAATCCAATTGCTTATAATATAGATATGCTAATAATTTTTTAATAAATAAAGCAATAATTTAGAGTTGTATAGTTAGTAATTAAATAATTAATTGACTAAAATTTAATGTAACAAAATATTTCAAAATATAAAAGGAGTAGTTTAGTATTTCCAACATAATTTTATTTTTAAATTTGTTATATTACATACTTTTACTAACAAAGCATTTGATAGTCAAAATTTTTATTAATTATTTATATAGGATAGTCCTAAATCAAAAGTGAATTCTAAATATAAAGTAATTCTAATCCAAAAGTGAATCTGGAAACTAAATTATAAAAAAATACATAATAAATTAAGAAAAATAGTGAAAAGACGATTTTGTCTAAAGTTAAGAAGTATTACCTTACTTGAGATATTATTTTACCTAAATAAATGAAACTTGTGAATAGAGCGAGATGTTAATTACAAAATAAGAGAAATTTTCAAATAACAAAAATTTATTAGACTCAACTAACTAAACTATGAGCGAAAAATAATTTGAATGAAGCAAGCTAAGGAAGCATAACAATTAATATTATTTTCAAGCAAGTTAAGCTAGTATAACAATTAATATTATTTTCTTCAAATTCAAAAAGTGACAAAGAAAGAAAAAAGAATATAAAACAAAGAACGTGAGTGTGTAATATAAGTAAACTTGAGAATCAAATTGAAATTCGGAAAAAAGTGTAAAATAAGATCCAACACTACAAAATCAATGAAGGGGATGTATGAATCAATTAAAGTGAGAAAAAAATTGATTGCAATTATAAAATAAGAAAATGCAAGCCTATTTGTTGATATTTAATGATTGATGAATCAAAAGTTAAATTGAAGTGTTTTTATAGAAGTAAAGAAGTCATAAATAAAAAGAGATAGGAAAAAGTATTTTATCATATTTCGGAAGAAACCTTTCATTATATAATTAAGATTAATAGTGAAACTAGAAGAACTTTTATTGAAATAGTAGAGTTATAAAGGAAAAAGAAAAAAATTGACAAACTAATTAATTATGAAAATATTAAGAGAATAATTAAAGAAAATTAAATTACATTTAATCTAATGAATTATTTGACATGAATTTCTCATATCTTTTTTTTTTCTCTTTTTGAACGTGTTTTTTATTTTTTTGTTTTTACTTTTTTTTGTGCCTATTTTTATTGGAAATGATTTTTCAAACCTTTTTTTGCTTATTTTATGAGAAAGTTTTTTCTTTTTCTTTTTTTAGATTAAGTCTATTCTAGTTAGAAAAAGATTCTTTATATATGAATTTAATTATAATAAGACAATTTTTTCTATTTAATTTTTATTATATTTATTATATTTACTATTAAATATTATTAAAATAATGATATAATAATTAAAAAGAATGGTGAAAAGATGATGTTATCTAAAGCGGAGTCTTTTAATGAAGGACAAAAAATTCAATCAACATTGTTAAGGGTCTTTACACTTTTAATATAGTATAGATTGAAGTTAGCAATCCTATATCCTATTTGAAAATGAAGTCAGTTTTCTCTATAAAATAAAGGAAATAGGAAGCCTTCTTTCTTTTTCCTACTTTATTCTTTATATTATTTTATATACTTTCATAATACATTATCAGCACGATTCTATCGTCTTAAAAAGTGAATGTTAAATTTAAAGGCTAAGGTATTATTTATTTATTTATTTATTTATTTATTTATTTTCTCTTTATTGATATGACGAATCTTATGAAACTTGTCATGACCCGGACCTAGGGCCTAGACGTGACACGACGAATCTTATTGATATTCTTGTGTCATCATCTTGATGAAATTTTGAAAATATGAATATCTCACAATTAAGAATTCATTTATTTTGTGGAAAGCCTAAAAAAAAGATATAACCACTTGAAGATGGTCATACACCCAAAAGTATGATATGATTGGATGCATCTAAGTCAAAAACTATAAGTCTATTCATGAGTACAATTCTGTTGTGTTCAGGATCTTGAATATCATGGTATTATCAACAAGGTCTACGGGTAAGACGTTGGATTCAAGTCTTAATGCACCATATTAGTGATATAATGATGACTAAATCAAAATAATTTGCTTTTGGTGAAAAGCATAAAATATATTCCATTAAAATGCTCGATTCTCTAAAGTGAGTGTGTTGGCAGTGTATAATGTCTTAAAGAAGACAAGTGATTAAATAATGCATGTGAACATGGAATGAGATACTATGCTATCATAAATTTATATGCTAAGATGATGGTGTTCCATTCTTGAAGATTGAGAACTTTTTGATAAATGTTATAAATACAAATCCATCCTCTGAAATGAACGTGATAGTATTCAATAAAACTTCTCAATATGAATATGCACTTTATTGTGATAGGACCACGACTTATCTCTAGAAGAGAGATGGAGTAATTGAGAAGAAATGAATATGAAAATTACTCCGTGAGTAATAAATTTAAAATTTGCTTATGTAATAGTGAATAAAAAAATTTACTAAAACAAAAGGCACGCGCCATGGTAAACTTTGAGTTTACTTATTAGACATATATTGAAGAAATCAAGTATTCTTCAAGATTGCTTGTCCTCATAATAAGTTGATTGGATCAACTAATGTTGGGACATAATTTCCTAAATTCTGAAAGTATAAAAGGTGAATATGGGCCCATTCACCGTCATGTAATTATAAGCGACTAAGTTTTATTTTTGAAAAATAGCAATCAAGAAAGGAAAATAGCGACAAACAATGGTATTTATATTTCAATAATTTGTGTGAAGGTTACAATCTTTATGAAATCTAAAAAGATATAATCCTCTGATTCTTCTCTTCACGATCTTCAACTCAAGATTTGTCACGACCCGAACCTAAGGCCTAAACGTGACACGACGAATGGGGAGCCCAAAGGGACCCCAAACAAGTCATTTAGCATATCATTATACATCTTTGGTTACAGAAGCAATTATACAACAATAATAGATAGAAAAAGAAAGGGGAATATGGAAGGGACATCTTTGTTTCTTCCCAAAAGTTGTCTACATTTATTATCGGCCTTCTACAACTTAGTAAAAGGTGATCTGCTTGAGGTGGCCATCTACGATTAGATGACGTTTTGGTTTAGAGGATGGAATAGATATACGGAGCATCCATAGAGGGTGTCAAAGGCACGAGCCACAAAGCCAAGGTTCAACTATAATCCGTCCAGACACATTGACATGAATTTCCTTCCACGGACCGATGATGAGAATGTGCCTTTTGTTGAGCTAGGCATGGAAGAGTCTCTTAGAGATGAGATTAACTTGACAACCTTTCTTGCTTGTTGGCTCTGCAAATTTGTGCTTCCAAACAAGGAAGTTGGTTACGTGCATGCTAGTATTTTTAAAGCTACAAGTTTGATTACTCATGGAGAAAAATTCTCTCTGGCAGTCCAAGTTCTTGCAAGTACATATCACGGTTTGAGAGATATTTCTACTTCTTCCAATTTGAGTATGGAAAATATAATTTTTCCTATGCACTACATATATGGATGACTAGGAGAGTATTTTGGGACCTATCAACATGCTGGTCACGCACATCGAACCATACCCTATGCAGGATTTTTGGCGAGAAAATAGCTAAATATTTCAGTTTTTTGGATGCTCAAAAGTTATTTCAATAGGATGATGCTCGTTGCCTCCATCACCTGGCTCTATTACAAGAAAAAGATTTGCATCTTATTGATAATGGTCAACTCTCGAATTCATGGAATGAATTTATCATGAGTCTTCACTCAAGCTATATCACACTTAGGCATGATTCAGATTTTGTCGTAGAGTCCTATAGTCTTATGAGATTTTGTTGACTATTCGATTTTTGTCAAGATATCCCCGAAGATCTTATGGAACGACCATATGATAGTACGTTGTCAATATTAGTGCAACTTTGGAGTTGCTCTCTTCAACTTGGCACTTCTTCAAAAGTCGTCATCCTAATGCGGCCATTAGAAGACACTCTATTAATGATTCGCGAGTATGTGGATTGGTGGCCATCTCATAGGGCAAATCCTTCAAAAGAAAGTCAATATATCATTTTGAAAAATTCAAAGCAAGACCATACACCATTGTCATCTAAAAGGGCTTCTGATCAATCGAAAGAAAAGCCATATTCTTCTTCTAAGTGTAGGCACAGATATGCCTTCGAAACTCTGAAAGGGACATATATTCCTCCGAAACCAAAATTGAGGTGCCTTACATTAGCCTCAAAGGTGACCACCATTGCTTCAAAAGTTGACAACAATTCCTACATGCTTACTTCATCAGGTGGTGTTGATCAAGACAATGTTTCTTCTAGTTCAACAGAGACTAAGGATCATCACTGGAATCATCCAAAAAGGAAGGCGCAGGAGCTAGATGACACTTGTTGCAATCTAAGCACAATTATCACTAATGATAATACCTTTGTGGATGAAGATACAAACTCTGCATCGTTGGTTGATTTAGCAAAATAGGTAGAGTCCTCCTTTTTCTTTTCTTTTCATTTTTTTTACCTATACTAAATTTTCTTGCAACCCAAAAAATCTGATTGGTCTCTTTTTCTTTCATGTTCTTAGTTGGACCTTCAAGATCTATCTGGTAACAATCTTGGCTATGATGTGATTGAAGATATTGCTATGGGCTTTGATGATATTGATGTGGCTGCAAAAAATCTCAGCCTTCCCTTAAAGATGGAATATATCCATAAAAAATAATCTTACCTTCCAATTCTTTAAATAACAAGAAACTTCCCCAAGTAAATGGTACAATGCAATTGAAGTTACTACCAATCAAATCACACGTCCAAAGTTGTTTCAACCTTATTTATGGCCATTGCAGCCTAACGCTCCACCTTTTGATCCATAAGAAATCATTTTTTATGTCAAATCAACCTTTGTTTCTGAGATATGGAGTGTTTGTATGGATGGATTACACAATTTTCTTTGGTTCCTTAAATGGTCTTGCTGAATTAGAATCGAGTATTGCTTCAATTCTTGATGAAATAAAAAAGATCAACATTATTGATATTTCTACTTTGGAGGATCTTATTGAGAATTTCTTCAAGTCATACGCAAAGTATGATGCTTTGAGACCATCAAGATGACTAAAGAATCACATGAGAAGGCCCTTCATGATGCACAAAAACGTCTTGATGATGCAAAGTTGGAACATAAAAAGGTGGATGGATCCATAGGAAGGTTCCAAGTAACTCTTGTATATGTGGAGTAGGATAAGTTACAAATTTCTTATAAGCCCGTCCTTGGGTGGGAAGGTCATAATTCGACTGTTAAGGATAGGTTTGTTTCTTGTCTTAAGGCCTGAAAAAAATTGATTTTCAAGGGTTGTATTTACCATCTTGTAAGGTTTAGGGATGTTGAGTCTAAAGTCCCTCCTTATTAAGTCATTTTCAGTGTTTAAGCAGTCTCTTGATGTTCTTCTCGATGAATTTCCTGGTGCTCCTCCCAAATGGGAAACAAAGTTTGGTATAGACTTTTTCCCTGATACTCAACTCCTTTCCCTTCCTCTCTATCATATGGCCCAGGTGGAGTTAAATGATCAATTGAAAGATTTATTAGAGAAGGGTCTTAAAGGGCCTAGTAAGTCAGCTTGGGGTACACCGCTGTTGATTATAAGGTAGGAAGATGGCTAACGAAGAATGTGCATCAGTAGCTGGCAACTCAATAAGGTCATAATAAAGCACAAATATCCCTTGCAAGAATAGATGACCCATGTAATCAACTACAAGGGGCTAGTCATTCTTCTAAGATAGATCTTCGCTCTAGATCCCATCAAATGAGGGCGAGGAAGTGTGATATGCCCAAGGCGGCTTCCCGGACAAGGTGTAGGCATTTTGAGTTTATGGTGATGTTATCCGGCTAAATTAAGCACCTGTAATATTTATGGATCTCATGAATAGGGTGTTTATACCCTACCTTGGCATGACTGCTGTGGTATTTATTGATGATGTTTTTGTTTACTCCTGAAGTGAGGGAAAGCATGTGAGGCTTTGAGGGTTGTGTTGCAAACCTGGAAGGAAGGGAGGTTGTTTTCTGAGTTTCATAAATGTGGGTTATGATTAAAAGAGGTTACGTCTATTAGGCATGCGGTGTAAGGTGAGGGAGACAAAGTGAATCTCAAGAAAAAGGAAGTTCATTGTTTGGCTTGGTTGGGAGTTAGGTTAGATGAGGCCAAAAGATGGAGTGATGGTGGTTCTAGATTGTTTCGACCCTTCTTTGATTGAAGTGGCCAAATCTAAGAAGGACCTCAACCCCGCTATATTAGAATTGGAAGCATCGGTGAAGGATGGCAAGATGGAGGTTTTCTCCCAAGGGGGAGATGGTGCCCTTGGACACCAAGGTAGGTTGAGTGTATCAAATGTTGATTGCTCGAAGGGTTTGATTTTGAAGGAGGCACATAACTTATCTTATTATATTCACCCCAATTCTGAAAAGATGTATAGAGGTTTGAAGGAGGTATATTGGTTGGGTGTAGCTGAAAGTCTCACCCACGAAGGGTGTTGTTCGTCTTGGCAAGAAGGGAAATTTGATCCAAGGGATTATGGGTCCTTGCTAAATGATGAAAGGGATTGGTAGGGTGCTTATGAACTTCAGTTCCTAATGAGATGGAGTTGGTTCATCCCGTATTCCATGTGTCTATGCTGAAGAGGTGCGTAGGTGACTCAAATGCCTTAGAGGTTGTAGGAGTTGTGGGTGGAAAGTTCGACATATGAAGAAGTTCTGTGGGAATATTGAACTGATAAGTAAAGAGGTTTAGGAATAAAGGTGTAGCATCTGTCAAGGTCTTTGGAGGAAGCGACAGGTTAATGGTGTGACTAGACACGAATGTGAACCGATAACACTATCTCTTCCATTCTAATTAAGCTTGGGCTACTACGATCCTTCCTGATTAGAACCTCTTCTCCTTACATGTTATTCTTATGTTATTTCTGCATGGTTATGTGATTTTAATGTTGTATTGTAAATGCTATTTGTGAGATGGTGTAAGGATTCTAAATGTTGCATTTGTTGCATTTTTGTATATGGTGCATTGGCATAGGGTGCATGTATTCCGTTCCTTGGAGCTTGCCTTAGCACATTTGGGGATGAATGTTACCAAGGGGGAGATAATGTAAGACCCCACTTATGAAGGATATGAGAGATGCAAAAAATAAGCTTTGGAAAATTTTTGGAGAAACTGGCAGTGTTTACGAGAGGGTTTACGAGTCATAAAATGAACTACAACTCATATATGGTTTCACAGAACCTGGTCAGCCTTGGTGAAACCTGGGATCCTTCAGGAGTTCAATCTATGACTTGACAGACAACCCGTAAAGCCGTGGAGGAGGTTTCGTGACAAATTCCCATAACTCAATTTCAGAACCCTTAGTTTACGAAAGCTTATCTACGACCCATAGAATGCCCTACGGCTCATAGACGGGTCTCATGGTCCTATCCAGTGATTTTTATAAGGAAAGTTTTGACCTTTTCATTTCCCATAAAAGCTTTATCTTGCCCTTCCATGACCCCTCATGGAATTCCAAGCCTCTCTCTCATCAAGTCAAGTGCAAACGATTCCAATCGCTTAAGTTCTAGTATGAGTTCGTATATGTGTTAAATTCAAATCATCATATCTCTTAACACACAATGAATTAGAAGCTGAATTACCTAGCAAATGAAATCTCTTTGAATTAGCTTTCCAACACAACTGGTTTCACCTCATTTAGAGTTTGGACCAAAAACGTATGCCTGTTTTAGTGAAGCATTGTCAAATTGTCTTTTTCTATGACCCTCTCTACGGGTCGTGAAATGAATTACGACCCGTAAAAGGGCTTTCGTGGGACCTATCCGGTCAGTTTTAAAAAGGGAATTTTTGACCTTTCCCCACACCCTAAGCCCAATACCTCATCATTTTGCCTCTTGTACGCCCTATATCACCCATTTTCAACCCTAATTCACCACATTCCCACTCATTCAAAATAACCCAAGTCCCAAAAATTCTCTCAACTACTCTCAAGTCTTCAAGCTTCCAAGAAGAAGGAAACAAGCTAGGGTTTTGGCTTTATCCTCTCCAAGTTAGGTTTTTGGCTTTATCCTCTCCAAGTTGGGTATTCTCTTCATTAAGTTGATAAGGTATGTGGGTTTTGATCCTTGGTTTCTTCTAATCAAGGAGACACAAAATCTTTTCAAGTCACTTTCATGAATTTAAGCTTACTTTAAATATGAGTTTTCATTATTATGATTATTTAAATTCAATTGATGTATGGGCTGGACTTTATTTATGATTTTGAGTTATTTCAAGCCCTTTATGATTATTTAGGTTGGATTTACGAAGATATGAATATGTATGTTCGTTTTCAAGGTTTTTTTATGCATGGGTAATTATATTATGATTTTAAATGTGGATTTAATTATGTTTTCCCTTGAAATTTATATTATATGATTGATTTAAGATTGAATCTTAATTATCGATGCTATACTCTTATCGTTCATGGCATATGCATTCATATACATTGGAATTTATGGAAATTATGAAGTGAGTTAAGCCCAATGATTTTGATATGATTATGGTTATGACAAGAATGTGATCACATATATGTCTTTGATTATGGCTCTTTGAGCATTCGGTTGCTTGCACCATTCCATATACATAAATGGGCTATTCCTATGAAACACCCCTCATGTGCTTTGGAATGCCTCATAATCATAATTTTCATATATCTCAAAATTCATGTGTGATTTCAGAAATCTGACTTCATATTCTTGATCAGGGGGCAAAATTGAGTGAAAAATGACTATAACCTCGATTTTTTAGAAGACCCGTAGAGACAATTATTTTTCGCCAATTTTAGAATTTCCAGTGGTTTCCATGCCCAGGCCGCGACGCGCCTGGTGTGTGGACTAGTGTAACTTGCCATCCGTGTTTGGTTCATGTCGCGGACTGGATGTGGACCAGTGTAAGTTTTTCCTCAATTTTCTTATTTCATCCAAGGGCATTGGGGTAATAGCCCCATGCCCATTTAAACGTGAAAATCTTCCACAACAACAACAACAACAACAACATACCCAGTGAAATCCCACAAGTGGGGTCTGGGGAGGGTAGATTATACGCAGACCTTACCACTACCTCATAGAGGTAGAGAGGCTGTTTCGTAAAACCCTCAGCTCAAACCCATAAGCAGAAATACCTAGATATGACCAAAAGAGAGTAAGTGAATAACATATGAGTAAAAAGTGAATAGCATATGAGTAAAATCTTCCATACTTAGCCATTTTTCAATACTATAACTCACAAAAACCTCTCTAACACTTTATCAAATCTCTCATTCAAATTCCAGGATTTCAAACTTAATTTTGGAACTCAAGAACCTATCTTAAGCTTCAAGTCTCATTCAAGTTCATTTCAAGAAATTTAAGGTTTAAGGTATGTGGGTCTTCATCCATGGGTCCTTTCACCCATGGAGCCCAACCTTCTCTTTTTATGAAAATCGTATGATTTCAAGTTGTATTATTTATGGGTATCTCTTATTTTTAAATATGAATGTAAATTATGTTAGAGTTTTATTAAATATTGATTAGTTATGCATGAACATCTATTTCAAGCTTATTCCATGAAGTAATTTTTGTCTATTGAGACTATGCATGAGTTGAGCTACGAAACTATGAAGTATTATGAGCTATTGTGATGGATTTCAAGATACCCTAAATGTGGGTCTTACTACAATATTCATGGGTTGATCTGCATTAAGTTTACCCTTCTTGTTTTGCTCTTGAGTTGCATGATTTTGAACAAGTATCATAAACCCACCATATGTTTGATAAAATTACATGACAAGAATTCTCAAGTTGCTGATGAACTATTATATGATTTTCAAGTCAAGTGATTTCATGATGATTAAGGGCTATCAGGCATGTATTGAATTTATGAAAAGTATCCATGATTTTACAAGTATCAAGTTGAGCCCTATTTTAAGATTTTAACCTCTTGTGAGCCATTCATGTCAAGGCAAGGGATCATGTATGATTATTATTTACTCTCATATTCAAGTTAGCCTCACTAATAGATGTCAAGCATGTTAATGAGCTACTCATGTCATGTTATCATGTCTCTTACAAGTTACTCAGGATATTATTAAAGTATGATTATTTCAAGTATTCCGTGGGATTAGACTTAGCGCCGATTGAGGCTTAAGATGGGGGCTCGACTCAAGGGGTCCTTATATAAAGCTTTAGTCTCTAAACTATGTGCCACCATAGGATTATGTATTTACCCTTGCTATACTAGTGGATCCATCTAGTTCTTGTTATCATGTTTGGTTTGGCTTGGCAAGTAGATCACACTTCGCCGGGGGTGTCATGCCCAGTCACCTGTACCGAGGGGATGTTATGCCTTGGATTCCAAGTTGTAGTTACTCGGTCTATGTCAGTTAGGGTCTCTTCCCACATATGTATGATATATTATGCAAGTTAGTTGTTCTACAAGCATGATTTACTACAAACATTGATCATGCATGTCATATTGAGATTATCTATCCATTGATTATGATTAGGCATTTTGAATATTATGGCTTATGTCTTTGTTGCATTGCACCCTGCATACTTAGTACATTCAAATGTACTAACGCGTACTCTATGCCTACATGATATTACTATGTAGGAACCAGAGCTTCTTTTGATCATCCTCCTCCACGTGGCTAGTTCGAATCTCCAAGAAAGCTTTTGGTGAGTCCTCAACTCCGAGGACAATATCTACTTTATTTCATGCTATGATGAGACTTGTCCTTATGTTGGATGTTTATTATTATGAGGGTGAGCCTGGGAAGTATCTTGAGTCCCGCTCCATTCTAAAGTAGAGGTGTTGTTGGATACTAAGTTTGAATATGCTTTTGAGCTTGACTCTACTTATGTTTCTATATTTATGAAAGACTTCCCTTAGTCCCTCTTCCCTTTTATACTTGACTCTTATTGATGTTTATTTTACTTCCGCGACCAAGGATGTATAATGATATGCTAAGAGGCTTGTTTGGGTTTTCTTCGGGTTCTCCATTTACCGTGTTACGTCTTGGCCCTAGGCTTGGGTTGTGACATCCTATGCATGAGTATTATGACCTAAGCTATGATTTGACATTTGAACCTAAGTATGAATTATTATGCATGGCGTTTGACTTTTAAGCCTAAGTATGCTTTGAAATGATTTGGACATGACTATTGCCTCTTTTGAAAGCAAGTATATATACACGTATGTGTATTCTTGTGGGATAATGACTTAGCACAGATGGATTGGGGTCGTTAGAGCTATCCCGAAGGGCTCTCTCCCTTTCCTTGAACTATGTGTCTAGCATAGGTTCCTTTTCGAAATGGATGCTGTTCCCATAAGGAAAGATGCCTCCGAAATGGGTGTTGTTCCCATAAGGAGAAGACATGACATGACGTGATATGATATATATGAAAATCTTATCAAAAATAGGTGTTGTTCCCGTAAGGAAGGTTACTTCATACAAAATGGGTGCTATCCCATAAGGAGAAGTATGGTTTACCTTTGGCAAGTAGACCACCTCTTTACCGTTGAAGGGATTTCGTCGGGATTCCAAGTAATAGCTCACTTGGTCTTATATGTCGGTTAAAGTCTCCTCCCACATATGTAGGTTATGTTATGCAAGTCGATGGTTTACACACATGTTTTAACACAAACATTAATCATACATGTCATATTGAGTTTATAATTATTGATTATGATTATACATCTAGATTATTATGGCTTATGTCTCTTGTTGCACTGTACCCCGCATACTTAGTACATTCTAAGTACTAACGTGAAGCAACTCCAAAAAGTGCTCGAAAATGTGCCTCAGAAGTGCCCGGAATCATATTTTCCATATATCTCAAAATCTGGCGTGATATCAAAAATTTAACTTCATGTGCTTGACCAGTGGCAAAATTGAGTGGGAAATGGGTTTAACCTCGATTGTAGAGCAAACAAATCACAATTTCAATTTCCTAAAAATTTGATTTCCAGAATCAATCCACGTTGGTACCACAACGCGAAACCATTGCGGACCTGTGCAAAAATATCCTCCGCGATGGGTCTGCGTCGCGGACCAGATGTGGACCTATATTATTTGTTGCCAGTTTTCTAGTTCGGTTCAAGGTTTTTGGTTCTTGGGCCTAAGCCTTCCCATGCGTGAAAATACCTATACTTAGCCATATTTCACCTTCATATCATATAAGACATTCCCCAATACTCTCTCAAACACTAAAACAAATGTTTCGCCCAAAATTTCAAGTCCAAAAACTCATTCGGATCTTAAGGATTTCACTCAAGCTTCAAGTCTCCATTTCCAACCTTTATCAAGAATTCTCCAAAGTCAAGGTATGTGGGTTTCAACCATTGGATCCTTTTACCCATGCTGTCCAAGCTTTCTTTTTACCTAAATCTCATGTTTCTAAGTTGATTTACTTATGGGTCTTAGTTACTGTGAATTCAACTATGAACTATGTTGAGGTTTTTGTAAAAGTGTGACTGTTTAAGAATATTTTGAGCTATGAATCTTGGATCTATTTTGAGATTTGATGAAGAGTTTTGATGTATATTGCATGATTACCAAGTATTGGTGGTGGTTTTACCTTGGTTTTTCTTGCATGATTTCACTCTTGAATTGCATGGCTTTATACTAGCACTACACACTCACCAAGTATTTGATAAAATCTCCGGTTATGGATTCTTGAGTTGTTGAAGATCTAAAGCATGGCTTATGATTTGAATGACTTTATGATGATGAAAGGTATGTATATATGTGTCATTTTCTTCTATAGTATTGTGAGTTGACCAAGCCTCGCTCGGGGGGTTGTAGGCCCAGGTAACCACATTGAGGGGTTGGTACCTCGATTGCCTCGCTTGAGAGGTAGTAGGCTTGGGTAACCACATTGAGGGGTCTGTACCTCGATTGCCTCTCTTGGGAGGTAGTAGGCCCATGCTACCATGATTGGGGGGTATGTACCTTAATAACCAAATTGAGGGGTTTGTACCTCAATTGCCTTGCTCGGGAGGTAGTAGACCCTTTCTACCATGATTTGGGGTATGTACCCCAATAACCACGTTGAGGGGTTTGTACCTCAATCGCCTCTCCGAGGAGGTGATAGGCCTTGGATATTCTATATTGATGATCACTTCTTATACACGTATTATATTCTACGTAAGCATGATTTACTCTAAGCATCATCCATATATGCCATATCGTTATACACTTATTCATTACCTATGTTTATGCATTTTGATTATGTTGCTTATCTCTTGTTGCATTGCATCCTACATATTTAGTAATTCAAACGTACTAACGCATACTCTATGCCTACATGATATTACCATGTGGGGACAGGAGCCCCGCTTGACCATCCTCCTCCTCGACGTGGCTAGTACGATCTTTCTCAAGCTAGTTGGTGAGTCCTCAACTCCAAGGACGATATCTTTTGCTCTTATGTTATGCTAAGACTCTCTTTCCTTTATTTGTATGCTTTGACTATGAGGGTGAGTCCGGTTGCTTGTCTTGGGCCCCGATAAGTTCTATGTTTAGAGGTGTTGTTGGACAAGTATATAATGGTGATATGAGCCTTGACTCTCTTTGACTCTTTAATGTTTTATAATATGGAAGAGTTTCCTTAGTTCCTTATCCTTACTTTGTACTCTTGTTGTTGTTTAATTGCCTCTGAGACCAATGATGTGTAATGATATGTTAAGAGGCTTGATTGGGGTCCCCTTAGGTTCCCCATGAGCCGTGTCACATCAAGGACCTAGGCTTGGGTCATGACAAACTTGGTTTCAGAGCACTAGGTTATTAATGGTCCTTGGCATCCAACACACCGCATCGATTAGTGTCTTATTCATGGTTGTATTGTGCACCACAACTATGAGTAAGAGGATATGAGACATTTTAGGAAATATTTTTCTTCTTCTTACTCTATCTCGTTCTATTGAAGTTAAGGTAAGGTTTGCCCCCCCAACGATTGTTCTTTGCTATGCTAGATTATGCCCAACACAAGAGGAAGAAGAGCCTGCACACCCGAGGAACAACCAGCTCATGGTGAGCTCTGGGATGCTCTCACTTTGCTAGCTCAAGTTATGGCTAACCAAGACAACCAAGGGGCCAGAGCCCCTCATGTTCCTACTCCGGCATATCAGGTGAGCGACTTCATGAGGATGAACCCACCGGAGTTCAATGGGTCTAAGGTGGATGAGGACCCTTAAGAATTTATTGATGAGGTATACAAAGTGTTGTCTATCATGGGGGTGAGGTCGAAAGAGAAGGCGGAGTTGGCGGCTTACCAAATTAAGGGGGTGGCTCAAATATGGTGCACTCAATGGAAAGAGGAGAAGAGGAACAACAATGTGGTTATATGGGAGGAGTTTAAGGCGGATTTCCTCAACCGGTTCTTTCCTCAACCGGTTCTTTCCTCTTGAGCTTAGAGAGGCCAAAATGGTGGAATTCATGAATTTGAAGCAAGGGTCTATGAGTGTGAGGGAGTATGCCCTCAAGTTCAACCAACTCTCAAAATATGCTCCACACTTGGTTGCTGACCCAAGGTCCAGAATGAATAAGTTTGTGATGGGTGTATCTGACTTGGTGAGTGAGGAGTGCCGATCTGCTATGTTGACTAGTGATATGGACTTGTCCCACTTGATGACTTATGCCGAACAAATGGAGGAGAAAAATTTGATGAAGAGAAGGGGTCATGAGGCCAAGAAGGCCAATTTTGACGGTAAATTCCAAAGTCGCAAAGGTGGCAGATTTCATCAAGGCTAAGGGTCTTCTCATGCTTCTAATAGGAGGTTTGCCAATGACATTGCTAGGGCCCAAGGTGATATGCATGTGGTTCCTAATGATATGTGTCCAAGACATGGTAGGGGTCATAGTGGCCCATGATTGAGGAATACTAATGCTTGTTATGGTTGTAAGGAGGTGGGGCATAAGGTGATGGATTTCTCTCGAAATTGCAACAAGGGTAAGGATATTCCTCCTCAAGGTCGGGGTGCTAATCAATTCCTTTGGGTAGAGGAGGCCAACTAGGTAGTGCCCCAAGGCATAATCGATTTTATGCTCTTCATGGGAGGCAAGGGGTTGATGAGGTTCCCGATGTTGTCACCGATATGTTAAAAGTCTTTGATTTTGATGTGTATGCATTGATAGATCCTGGTGCGACTCTTTCTTTTCTTACACCTCTTATTGCCAAAAAGTTTCATGTTGAGCCCGAATTGTTGTGTGAGTCTTATGAGGTATCTACTCCTATTGGTGCATCTATTGTTGCTAGAAAAGTCTATAGAAATTATTCCAATTGCATCTTGCATAAAATATTACCTTGTGATCTTGTTGAGTTGGATATGGTTGATTTTGATGTTATTCTTGAGATGGATTGGTTGCATGCATATTATGCCTCTATTGATTGTAGAACCAGTAGGGTCAAATTCCAATTCCCAAATGAACTTGTCCTTGTGTGGGAGATTCATGATGACGTGGTCAAGGGTAGGTTTATCTCATGCATTAAAGCCCAAAAATCAATCTCTAAGGAGTGTCTTTATCACCTTGTGAGGGTTAGGGATGTGGAGTCCAAAGTCCTTCCTATATAGTCAGTTCCGATGGTAAATGAGTTCCTTGATGTCTTTCCTAGTGACATTCCCGATTTTCCTCCAGAAAGGAAATAGACTTTGGTATAGACCTCCTTCCCGATACTCAACCTATTGATATTCCCCCTTACCGTATGGCCCTGACGGAGTTAAAGGAGTTGAATAAGCAATTGAGGGATTTGTTGGAGAAGGATTTTATTAGGCCTAGCCAATCACCTTGGGGGTGCACCAGTGTTGTTTATGAAGAAGAAGGATGGGTCTCTTAGAATGGGTATTGACTACCGACAACTTAATAGGGTTACCATCAAGAATAAGTACCCTCTCCCAAGGATTGATGATTTGTTTGACCAACTTCAAGGGGCTAGTCACTTATCTAAGATTGATCTTCGGTTCCGGTATCATCAAGTGAAGGTGAGGGAGTGTGACATTCCCAAGACGGCCTTCCAGACTAGGTATGGCATTATGAATTTATGGTTATGTCTTTTGGGTTGACAATGCAGTAGTTATCTGTGACACCCACACCTTATAATATTAGCACAATGCCAATGAAACATAACATGGTTTGGTCAAATTAGCGCTAATTTTCAAAAGTGCTTGAATCTCGCGTTAATGGGCTATATGTGCGTCTAGCGCTTAAGACGGTCGAGTGTATACATATTTTGTGTCGAATTGAGGAGATTATGGCCTTAAAATAAAGTGAGAGAAATAAGGTGCTTGTAGGACTTAGTAAGCAAGTAGGTGAGTCACCTATTTGCTTAGCTTAAAATTGCTAGCTAAACAGAGACGAGGCTCGACGTCGAAATTGTCCAAGTTCAATTATGAACAAAGTTCGTGTTAAGGGTGTAACTTTGGCCCATGTTTTAGTATCATAAATGGGCTATATGATCAGCCCAATATGTATAATAAAAAGAGCCCCAAATACATCACAATACACTTAGCAAATTGGGCCCAAAACTAAGTAAGTGAAAGTTGGAAAGTAGGCAGCCCAACTCCATCAAGTTGGTGCAAAAAAGGTCCAAGTTTGAGGGCCAAGCTGGTGGATAAGCAACTTGATAATGTGCGGTATATGGTGGTCAAAATGTCAAGAAAGGTCGGCAGAATAGCTCTTTATGAAGGTCTCCAAAGCAGCTCTAAAAGTCATTCTGAACTTGAACACAAGAAAAATCAGATTTGCTCTCTAAAGTTCCTCTCAACTTTTCTCAACTTTGTGAAGCAGCCAAAC
>JAABOM020032253.1:0-17290 GCA_011800125.2 Solanum clarkiae
CTTTGGCCAAATATTTCAAGTTTGGCTGCACAGCCAGATTTGATTTTCAAGACTGCTGGCTGTCTTTGTGGAAAAAAACTTAGCAGCCAAATTTGAGAATTGCTTGGCAGTCAAATTTGAGTGTTGCCAAGTTTGAAAGTTGCCAACTTGGGCCAAATTTTCAACGGTTAAGAAACCTAACAACTATTTTGTCATAGGAACCAAATGGGTTTTTCAAAATACAATGGATGAAAAAGGTGAAGTCATTATAAATAAAGCAAGACTTATGGGTTAAGGATATTACCAGCAGAAGGTTATAGACTATGACGAGACTGTTGCTCCTGTTGCAAGGTTAGAATCCATTCGTATATTACATGCAAGGTTAGATTCCATTCACATATTTCATGCCTATGCATCATTATATCATTTCAAACTTTTTCAAATTGAAGTAAAGAGTGTAACTTTTTGTTAAATAACCCCCTGATTTTGAAAATCCTTCCTTTCCCAATCATGTTTTCTAACTCTCTAAAGCTTTTTACGATTTGAAACAAACCCCTAAAGCTTGGAATGAGCACCTCAATAACTTTTTTCGCGAAAATGAGGAGATATTATTACTGCTCTTTTCATTCAAAAGCTAAATTCAACTCTTATTTTTATTTAAATTTATGTGGATAACATTATTCTTGGAAGTTCTAACTCTTCTTTGTGTGAGAACTTTACAAATCTTAAGAAAGGAGAATTCGAAATAAGTCTCATGGGTGAGCTCGTTTTCTTCCTTGGACATCAAATCAAACAAACTTTGAAAGACACTTTTATATATCAGAGCAAATATGCTAAAGATCTAATCAAACGTTTTGTCATGGAAAGAGGAAAAACCTATGGTACTCCTAGAGTCCCTCAACATGTTTGGAAGCTGATGATACTGGATAAAATATAGAAAAAAAATGTAACGTGGTATGATTGACTCTCTACTTTATCTTACTTCCAGTAGACCTAACATGTTTGGAAGTTGATGATACTGGAAAAAATATGGATAAAAAAATATAACGGAGTATGATTGACTCTCTACTTTATCTTACTGTCAGTAGACCCAACATCATGTTCAGTGTATGCAAGTGCGCAAGTTCTAGTCGACGCCCATAGAATCCCATCTAACTACAGTAAAAAGGTTTATCCGTTACTTAATTGGGACTTCAAAATGGGATTATGGTATCCAAACTCCCTTTCTTTCTCACTAGTCAATTACTCAAATGCAGATTTTGCAGGGGACAAAAATGATAGAAAGAGCAGTAGTGGATCCTGTCAACTACTAGGAGACTCACTAATCTCCCGGCACAACAAAAAGAAGACTTTTGTAGCTCTATCAACTATCGAGTCCGAATACATGGCTATTGGAAGCTGTGATACTCAATTGTAATGGATAATGCATCAATTAGAGGATTTTAATTTATTTTTTAACAATGTTCTTTTATTATGTGATAATACTAGTGCTATTAGTTTTCAAATATATTGTGCATTATTCTAGAGCAAAATATAGTAACATCAAATATCATTTTTTTAAGAACATGTGGAAAAGGGAGACTTTTTACTAAAATTTGTTGATTTTGAAAATCAACTTGCTGATATTTTAAAAAAATTTGGAATTCGATTTGGATACTAAAAGGGTTCATGGCCAATCAAATTGTCTTTAATGTCTAGAAGCTTCTTATCTTTAATTTCTTATTATTCAACCTTTTTAAATACACACACATATGACAATGTACAAAAAATTTACAAATTAGAAGTTATATAAAAGATCTTAGGGGTATGGTCTAAATAGTTTTAACTGTTTATACAATTTGAATTTGTGACTTATAAATCGAACAAAAAATATTCTCATTTATACACACACATATGAATGTTTTTCTCCTTCTTCCTTATTATTTTAGTGTTAGTACTTATTTTAAGATTATTAGGAATTAATTAGTGGTTTAATCTTTTCTTCTTCTTTTTCCTTTTTCTTTAATTGCAGATTATGAAGTTGTTGAATCCAATTCTGATGGATTATAGATTTTTACCAAAAGATGATGAGCTCATTGAACGTTATTTGATGAGTAAAATCAATGGTGAAAAATTACCAACAATTAATGATTTTCAAAAGATATGTATCAACAATTATCATCCTCAAGAATTTTGTAGTGAAACTCAAAGTCATCCAGGACCTCTCCTTGATCTGATATCTGATTAAATTATTTATTTCGTAATATTATTTCGTCTTTACTTATAATGAAGGGTTTATCGAAAATAATCTAGCTTCTACCTTCACAAGGTAAGCTGCGGCAAAATAGATAAAAAGAGAGGCGAAATGATATTTTTTTCACGGGAAAGGAAAGAAAATACTAAAAAGAAAGTAAACTAAATAGACTGGTAGAAGGCAGTATAGGCTTTTGGAAAGGTACTAGTAGAGATATAGAAATAAGGAAAAAATGAACAAATTATTGGGTACAAACAAATAGTTGATTTTCATGAAGAAAAAGAAATTAAATCTAAGTGGAAAATGCATGAATTTTGTATTACAAAAAAAAGTTCTCCACTTGATGCAAATTGTTCAAGTGAAAGTCAAAAGGAGTTGGGCAAATATTTACTGTGTTAGATCTATATCAACACTAGGATCAACAATGATGTTGAGGCTACGAATTTTCATAACGACGCAATATTAATCAAGCTATGCGTGACAATATTGACAAGTTCAGGAATATTAGTGATAATGACAATATTATTCAAGTTATTAGCAGCAACATATATGAAGTTAATAATGTCAATGGCAACCACAATATTATTCAAGTTACAAGCGACAATATATATATGAAGTTAGGAATAACAGAGACAATGACAATATTGTCCAAGCAACGAGCGACTATACTTACGCGGTCAGGAATATCAGTGACAACGGCAATATTATTCAAGCTATGAGTGACAATATATATGAAGTCAGGAATATCAAAGACAATGATAATATTGTCTAAATATGAGTCACTATACTTATGAGGTCAGAAATATTAGTGACTATAACAATATTACTAATCAAAGCGATCTGATTTGTGAAAATATCATGTATCCCTGGGAAGAGAATATGGAGCATCAATAAAATTGTATAGGTATTATCAATAACAATGTGGTGCTTTATAATGATTATCAATTTGCCTAAGAAATCTCTCCTCCAAATTTGTTGCCCTCAGCAAGTAATTATGTTGATCATCTTCCAAATTATGTTGATCATGATGGCAATAATGTTCATGACTTTTAAAGATTTTAATAAGTTGGTGTAGTGATAAAACAGAACATAGAGATAAAAAAAATAATTAAAAAAACTAGCACATAATGTTAATTTATTTTTATTTTTCCGTATGGAAATTTTAAACGTTGTTGAGAAAAAAAAATCTTTGCATGAAAGATAGATCTTATTTCCTTCGTGATAAACTCAATACTAAAACATTTCAAAGTTAATTTTGTCCACAAATTTTTACCCTCATTTAATGATTTGCATAAGATCTTTTTGTTACCTTTCTTGTCATTATTTTTCATCCATATATGTGTCATTATTACTCTTGAAATTGCTGCGCCTCTTCGTCAAATAAACCTACTCATTTTTCGTTGACTTTTTCTCTTCCTCTTCCCATTCCTTGTGTCTATGATCTAGTTTTTCAATCATCCTCTCCCCTCTCCTTTTTAACTCGCTCATTCACTCTCCATCTGATCATCTCTCACCCTCCTCTAAACCATGACTTACATTCGCTCCATGTTCTTTCAAAAAGCCCCAGTGATGATTCATCCCTTGAATTTGACTTCATGTCCTCAGATTCCTCGGAAACAGAGTCATTAGTTCTCCCTCTTCCTCCAAAAGACGTCTTCCTGCTCCTAAAAGAAAAAAAAATCCTAAAAAGTCTCATCCTTGTCCCTCTGAACCCATTTGTGCAGATGTTATGCGAAACTTCTGGAGTACGTGTTGCCTCACAACATACGCAAGTGTATATGATCAAAACAAGTAATATAGTAATCTTATTTAAAAGATCGGATTATCGTACCCAAGGGATTTAATGTAAATTGTTCAATATTCCAAGTTATAATGTTTGAAAGACGATAAAAAATTAATTTATGAAATTGTGTATTAAAATAATTAGATTTGAAACTAAACTAGTGATTTTGCAACTACACCAAAAACAATAAAATACAATAAAAACGCATTAATATTATCTTCCTGTACGTTGAATCAAACTTGATGTAAAGATAGTTGTCACAAATCTCCAATACACAAATCAATCTAATATTTTAGTTGAACAAGCTTCCTACATTATTGTGTTCTTATTCATTCCAACATCTTTCGAATTCACAATGCCAAACATACTCATTTCCTTAGGGGAACAAACTAAGAAATGTAGATTTAAATGATTCAAGAATAATCACAAAGACCCATTCATAAGTATAAAAACTCAAAGATTAACATTTTGTCTACGGCTACAATCCCAGCAAAATGGAAAGATTAGCCACTAATGCTAATCATACGCACCAACATTACAATACAAATCATAAGAAAATAACAAAATGAAGAGAAATCTAACCAAAATGGTATTTCAAAGTTTTCAGCAAGCCTCCACAACTCAAACAACACAAGACTTAATAGAACTTTGGTTTTACAAGCTTTTCATGACTTTATATAGCTCCAAAAATCTACCTTTTCACGCGTTTTCTCTTAAATCTGTTACGCGCTTTAGTATTATATTAATAAAATTCTGCGTACAATATTGATTGAATAAAAATTCACCCTTTTCATACTAGTCTGCGACGCGGACTAGTGTTATTTAGGCAAATTTTCCACCTGCCACGTTGAAAATAATTTTTCAGCATTTTAACACTGGTCCACGACGCGCCTTGGTGAAGGACCAAGTATTTTTATTTTTTTCTCATTTTTTTATGCGAGTTGTCTTCCTTTGCTCCGGGTCTCATTCTGGAACCTTATAATCTGATAAAAAGCAATAAAAACACAAACTCGAGGCGTAGTTTGTCTAGTGTTAACAAAATACACAAAATCCTATTAAAATACCTAAAACTCTACGAATTTACCCTTGAACTTAACTGTATTTATGGGACTTTTGCTTACTTAGGTGTATAAGTACGGCTAAGATCACCACCCCACACTTAAATTTTTATCCGTCCTCGGGCAAATCAAGACGCATGCATGCAACCACCTAAATAGTATGTATAATAAACTTTATATGAACTACCTTTTTCAAAACAATATGAGTATTTTTCAAGATTCCTAGCAATATCAACTTTAATAAATACTTTAATGAATAAACGTGAAATCATGCAGAATTTTCGTTACAACTCTACCTAGTTGCCGACCTTAGATGATAATATGCCCTTACTAGAAGAAATACTGATGCACACAATTAAACTCCTAAAAGAAGATTATATTTGGGTACACAATCAACTCTCCCTCTCACAAAAGAAATCTTATTTTTTCCTAGTTATTATAGACTTTCCCTTAATGTTTAAATTTCACCTAGTTAGAATTTTCATTTAAAGGATCACTTAGGTCTTTTATTGGTTGTAATGTAGGCTTAGGGCTAGTGGGACAATTTTCTGGATATGGCTGTCAAGGTCATTTTCCCAAGCGCTTACAGCTTACACTACCCTATTTTTCTCTTCTTTTGCCTTTTAATCCTTTTCATTTCAATATCCTTATTTGTTCCCAGTATTTACTCACTCAAAACTATCATCAAAGATTTACGAACTTTATTTTTTTGTTTTCTGATGATTGTTTTTTTAAGTAGTATCCCCGAACCGTAATTTTTTACTGTTTAGGTTCCATTTCAGCTATTAATTCCCCGATTTTTCATGCTAAAGCGCTCAAGATTTAGGATCAAACATTGTTACACATCAAAGAAAGGATTCGGCTTGAAATGTAGCTAATCAAAGAAAAAGTCTAAAGCTCAACGGGGTTAACTAGGATGTTTTAATAAAATGGGTAAAAAGGCCCAAGTTATTTAGGTTACCAAAGAAATTCCTAGATCCTTTCCTTTAAAATTCAATATTTACTAAGTTAAGTTAACATACCAGGCAAGTTCTTAACAGCTATAGCAGCATATACTATCAATTCAGCTCACAATCATATGGCACATTTTCATCATAAGGCAACACTAGATTCACTATCACTTATTTCTCATGAATTCAAAATTAATATATTTATCAAGTACAATTTTCAAGTCTAAGCTACTAGGGACTCAAGAATTTGTCATCTTAATTCTCATGGTTTCACATACAATGAATATTTTTACATATTATCGACACTCTAAAATGAGACTCTACTTGACACACATCCTTAGGATGGTCGTTATCTATCCGTCATAGGATAATGTCACTCAACTATGACTATCCAAGTAAATAATTATACTAAAAAACATTAACAACACATTTTTTTAAAAAAATTTAAACATTGTAAATATTAATAATCACCAAAATAATTAAAAAAAAATAAGGTTGTCTAACAATAAAAGAAAAAATAATCATGTCAAAATAGCAAGCGCAGTAGCAATCCAAATAAAACAGTAGCATGTATCAAGGTCAGTAGCATAGAATACCCTACCTCACACTTAAACAATAGCACTGTCCCCAGTGCTAACCAAAATGAACCTGTGGAATAGGGTGTAGTTGTTTAATCCTCCAATGCTGGATCTCATCACCATCCTCCTCCTCATCATTCTCTGTGTCGCTCTTGTTTGCATCTGGATCGGAGGAATGTCATCATCGACCAGCTCCATAAACTGAGGCCTTGGATGATGTGGGTGGTGGTTGGATTGTGCGTCGCAGAGGAAGCTCAAAATTGTGAGAGAAGAAGGAGAAATTAAGAAGTTGTGTTGGGTAAGGAAGAAAGAAATGATATTATATTTGGTGGAATTATTTAAAATGGGATAGGTTGGGTCAGGTTTAGATAAAACCAGAAAAAAAAACAACTTGTGCATGCCCTTGGCGAGTCGCGCCTAGGGAGCAGCATTACACTTAATAAAAAAATAAAAAAAATTCAACATTTGGGTAGAGGTGCGCATCCTCTCCGCGTTGCAGAAGGGACGCAAAAACCTCATTGCCATTAACAATAAAACAAAAAATAATTTTTGTTTGGGGTTCAGAAAAATAGACCTAACACCTAAACATGCTAAAATATGCTACAATAATTGAATTTGACCAAAAAATCCAACAAAATAACCAACGAATCAACGGGAATCAAAGATAAAAAATTTCATAATTTGGACACCCTGTTCGCAATGCGGACTGGTGTATTTTATGCAATATTCAGTTTTCTGATTTTTGTTGGGCTTAAAGTCATGAAAAACACATTTTATTTTATTTATTTATTTAATTATTAGAAATTAAAAAATACAAAATAAAATAAAATGGAAAAATATCACCTCATCACAGTTAGCCCCGTGCAGCGCTTGATTCAACGTCGCGGCTTGACGCAACATGAACGTACTCATCTTTGGCCAATTGAATGGCCTCCTCAAACTTGGTTGTGTCTTCATCGAAGTAGTGCTTGACACGTTGACGTTTATCAAAAAAGTTTGGTTGGAGGTCTCATCCTTCAACTTTACTACTCCATGTGGTGTTACGGATACCACCACGTAGGGTTCACTCTATTTTGACCGCAGCTTACCTGGGAACAATTTTAAATGAGAATTAAAGAGAAGTACCTGTTGGCTCGGTACGAAAGTGCGTTTGATGATGTGCCTATCATGCCATCATTTGGTCTTCTCCGTGTAGAGCTTTGCATTTTCATACGCTTGGAGCCGGAATTCTTCCAACTCCTCCAACTGCTCCAGTCTCTTTCTTCCAGCAATCTCGGGATCAAGATTTAGCCCTTTAATTGCCCAATAAGCTTGGTGCTCTAGCTCCACCGAAAGATGACAAGCTTTATCGTATACTAACCTGTATGGAGATGTGCCGATGGGTGTCTTGTAGGATGTTCGGTAAGCCCACAATTCTTCATCAATCTTGATGGACCAATCTTTCGGAGTGGCATTTACTATCTTTTGCAGAATTTGCTTCACCTCACGATTTGACACCTCGACTTGTCCACTTGTTTACAGATGGTAAGTTGTGGAAACTTTGTGCCTAATTCCATACTTAGCAAGAAGGTTCTTCACTGTTTGGTTGATGAAGTGTGTACCACCATCACTAATGATGGCTCTTGGTGTACCAAGATGAGTGAAGATGTGCTTCTCCAAGAACTCACTTACAACCTTAGAGTCGTTAGTGGGTAAAGCTGTTGCCTCTACCCATTTGGACACATAATCAACTACGACCAAGATGCAAGTGTTGCCAAAAGAGGGTGAAAATGGACCCATGAAGTCTATGCCCCATACATCAAAGATTTTTACCTCCAAAATGTTGTTTAGAGGAATCTCATGCCTCCGAGAAATGGTCCCGATCTTGTGGCAAGCATCACAATATTTCACAAAATGTACAAAATCCTTGAATAGAGTTGGCTAAAAGAAACCCGGTTGAAATACCTTGTGAGTTGCATGCTCGCCTCCGTGATGACCACCGTATGGTGAAGCATGGCACCTTGCTAGAATTTGCTACATCTTAGTTTCCGGTAAACACCTTCTCACCATACTATCAGCCCCTTGTTTGAAAAGATAGGGCTCATCCCATATGTAAGCCTTAGCGTCATGGTCTAACCGCTTGCGTTGTTGATGGTTGGCATCTGGGGGAAAAACTCCACTTACCAAATAGTTGATGATGTATACATACCATGGTAGTTCTTCCACTTCAAGTGCTAGCAACTTTTCATCTGGAAATTCCTCCTTGATTTGCATCTGCTCCCCAATGTGAACATCATTTTCCAAGCGAGAGAGATGGTCGGCAATCTGATTTTCGCTCTCTTTTTGATCCTTGATCTTAATATCAAACTCCTGGAGCAATAAGATCCACCTAATGAGCCTCGATTTTGCATCCTTCTTGTTAAGTAAGTATCGAACAATAACATGATCAATGAAATTGATGACTTTGGTGCCACCAAATAAGATCTAAATTTATCAAATGCATATACTAATGCGAGCATCTATTTTTTTATAATTGTGTAGTTATTTCGAACTGAATCAAGAGTTTTGTTCGCATAGTATATTGAGTGGAACACCTTTTTCTTTAGCTTCCCTAAAACAGTCCCTACCGCCCAGTCCCTTGCATCACACATAAGCTCAAACGGTAGACTCCAATCCGATACTTGCAAGTTAGATGCCTCGATCAACTTCATCTTCAAAGTCTCAAATGCCTGCAAGCATGAAGCATCAAAGTTGAATGGTACCTCTTTTTCTAGGAGTGCACAAAGTGACTTGACAATCTTTGAGAAGTCATTGATGAATCTATGGTAGAATACCACGTTTCCAAGAAAGCTTTAGACTTCTTTGATTGAAACGGGTGGGAGTAGCTTCTCAATTACTTCAATTTTGGCTCAGTCCACCTAAAAGCCAAGCTTTGACACTTTATGTCCTAAAACTATCCCTTCCTTAACGAGAAAATGACATTTTTCCCAGTTCAAGACAAGGTTAGTTTCCTTGCATCTTACTAGCACCTTGTCTAAATTTTGTAAACATTTTCCGAATGATTCCCCCAAAGACTAAGAAATCATCCATAAACACTTCCACATATTCTTTAACCAAATCATGAAAAATGGTCATCATACACCTTTGAAAAGTAGCGGGTAAATTGCATAACCCAAAGGGCATGAGTTTGAAGGCGTATGTACCATATGGACAAGTAAATATGGGTTTCTCTTGATCCTCTGGGGCAATGGTAGTTTGATTATACCCTGAGTATCCATCCAACCAAGAAACAATAATATTCTTACTCGGCAAGTCCATCAAGCATTTGATCAATGAATGGTATTGAGTAATGATCTTTTCGGGTAAATCATTTAATTTCCTATAATCCATGCAAATCCTTCACCCTGTCACCGTTCTCGTTGGTATCAACTCATTTTTATTGTTGGTGACTACCATCATGCCTCCTTTCTTAGGAACACATTGAACTGAGCTGACCTATTTGCTATCAGAGATGGGAAAAATGATTCCCGCATCTAACCACTTGATTACCTCCTTCTTCACAACTTCCTTCATGATTGAGTTTAGCCATATTTGTGGTTGTGCCACTGGTTTACGACCTTTCTTCATGAAGATTCGGTGTATGCACTAAGCAAGACTAATGTCGTGAATATCCGACATTTGCCATACCATAGATCTTTTCCTTTTCTTGAGCACAGGTACTACATCTTTCACCTGAGCTGCAGTCAATGAAGTAAAAAAAATTACAGGTAATGTATAATTATCTCGAAGAAAAACATACCTGAGATGTGAAGGTAATGATTTCAATTCCAGCTTTGGTGGTTCTTCAATTGATGGTTTCGATGGAGGACCCAACACCCTATTTAAAGGTGCAGCCCCCTTCTTGAATATACTTGCATTATTGTTCAACACACTCTCAATTTTGAGAGCCTCCGCATCATCCACTAGCCCTTGATTTAGCAACACTCTTGCTAGCGGGTCTTGCATCTCCACTTGACTTACCGAGGCAACCGTATCTATCACTGTAATGGCGGCCAAATCTTCATATGCAGCTGGTAAATTCATGGCCTTGTACACATCGAAGACTTTAACTTTGTCATAGGCTCTCATTGTGAGTCTCCTTGCAGCCACATCAATCAATGCCCCTTCTGTCGCTAAGAATAGACAACCAAGTATGAAAGGAACTTCAGGATTGGGTTCGAAATCAAGAATGACAAAGTCCATAGGAAAAATGAGGGATACCACTTGAACTAAGACATTCTTAATAACACCTTCGGGCCTTACCATTGATCTATCTGCATGCAACACAATAGTAGTGGACTTTGGTTTCCCAAGGCCCAACTTTGAAAACATGAACTTGGCATAAGATTTAAACTTGCCCCAAGGTCACACAACCCCTTGGAATTCAAGTAGCTTCCAATGGTAACTTGCACCGTGAAGCTTCCGGGATCCTTTAACTTTGTTGGCAATTGAGCTCTATTCAAGATTCTAGAGCTACAAGCTTCGGAGAGTGCCGCCGTCTCATATTCCACCAACTTGTTCTTATTGGCCACAATGTCCTTCACATGCTTTTCATATTTTGGAATTTCCTACAAAATATCAATAAGCAGTAAGCTAATTTGTACCTATTTTAGGAGCTCGATGAATTTTTGAAAACATTCATCCTCCTTCTTCTTTTTCAGCTTTTGTGGGAATGGAGGCGGTGGCTTAGGCAATGGAACACCAATGGACGTGTTTAGAACTACGGGTTCCTCATTTTGGAAACCACTTGGTTCAGCCACATTTTTCTTCTTAGGCACCAGTTCGGTCAATGGCCTCCCACTTCTCGTGCTTACGACATGAACTTGCTTGGGATTTGGATCTGTGTCTCCTGGAAACCTCCTTGGGGTCTTGAGTTCATAGAGCTTGCCAATTGCCCCAATTGCTTCTCCAAATTTTGAAGATTTTTTTTGTGTCTTTGGATCTCCTCTTCTTGCCGATTTTGTTTGCCAAAATTTGCCTTAGAACTTCACTATCTGACATGTTGTTCGAATTAGCCTACTTTGTTGATTGATGCATTTGTTGATTGTGGTATGGTTGGCCTCCTTGTGGAAATTGTTGTTCAAATTGTCCTTGATTTTGTCGGTTACCACCCCAAGAGAAGTTAGGATGATTCCTCCAATTTGAATTGTAGGAATTTTCAAATCTTTGGTATCCACCTCGATTTGCATTTCCCACAAAATTCACCGCTTCCGAATTTGAATCACAAAATTCAGCAGTGTGGTCTCCTTATCTATAAACATTGTACCAATTATTTTTTTTGTTGTTGTACACTTGTGCGGATTGTTGACCCACTACTGAATTTTTCTGTTGTTGACCTATCGATAAGTTATTGAATTGGGTCGTCATCATGTTTTGCATAGAAGAAATTTGTGCTTGCAAAGCAGTGATGGCATCAATCTCTAACATTCCAGCTTACTTATGAATTGCGGGTCAACTCATCCTCCGTTCCACTCGGGATTTCTTTGAGATATATGATTGAGAAGTATATACAACTCATCGTATGTCTTCTCCAAAGCTTGTCCTCCTACAGCGAAATCAAGAAGAATCTTTGTGTTTGGTTCCAATCCTTCAATGAAGGTGTGGACCAACACTTCGTTAGATTGATAATGATGGGGACAATTAATAAGTAAAGTTTTAACCCTGTCTCATGCTTGGTATAAGTTCTCTCTCCGTCTTTTCTTAAAACTTAAGATTTCACTTCTTAATTTGGTCGTCTTACCTGATGGAAAGAACCGAATAAGAAACTATCTAGCAAGATCATCCTATGAAGTAATAGAGTTTGGGGGTTCAATTTGCATCCACCTCCTTGCTTCCCCAATAATAAGAAGAGAAACAAGGTCATCCTCACGTAATCTCGATTTACGCTTGTAGGAATGAAAGTGCCTACGATTTCTAAAAAATTTTGAAGATGTACCTGTGGATCTTCATGTGGCAGTCCGGTAAACCATCTAGTTAAGTGTGACAATTGAACCATATTTTATTTAAGCTCCAATGACCCCCACGTTACGGCTTTGCAAAATAATTAGTGACATTGGTGGTTCTAGGAATGACCACATCTCTGACTGTCCTAGGTGTTGGTAGTGCAGGTAGGTTTTGTTCTGCCATTTCTTCTTCAACAGGATCAATTTCTTCCTTAGTCTCTGTTATATCTTCCTGCTCGATGATTTCAATTGGTGGAGTTTGAAACAAGACACCTCCTCTCCTCTTAGATTAATGAAAATATGAGTCTTGCTCCTCCAGCTTAGAAATAAATTTTCTGCACAATCGACACAACTAAGATCAAATATAGTGAACACCATAAGACAGAACAACTCAGAAAATTAATCAATTTATAATTAAATCCCTAGCAACAGGGCCAAAAACTTATTGCCCCCTAGCACACGCAACTGCACGTGGTAAAAATAAGTAATATAGTGGCCTTATTTAAAAGACCAGATTATCGTACCCAAGGGATTTAATGTAAATTATTTAATATTCCGAGTTATAATGTTTGAAAGATGATAAAGAATTAATTTATGAAATTGTGTATTAAAATAACTAGACTTGAAACTAAACTAGTGATTTTGCAATAAAATAAGATTCTATTTACTTTTGTATTTTAGTTATCCAAAGACTGCGAGATTCTGGGATTGTAACCTCAACGACGCTGTATTAATCTCAAATTTAATACTTATTTTTGGACAGTGATTATTGATTAACAAGATTAAAATTACCAAATCGGGGTTGCATACCTCCGTTTGCTTATTTCTATTATTTTCCTAATTACATCGTTGAGTAGTGATAAATAATACAATAAAAACGTATTAATATTATCTTCCTGTACATTGAATCAAACTTGGTGTAAAGGTACTTGTCACAAATTTTCAATACACAAATCAATCTAATATTTTAATTGAACAAGCTTCCTACATTATTGTGTTCTTATGCATTCCAACATCTTTCGAAGTCACAATGCCAAACATATTCATTTCCTTAATAATCATAAAAACCCATTCATAAATATATAAACTCAAAGATTAACACATTGTCTATGGCTACAATCCCAAAAAATGGAAAGATTAGTCACTCATGCTAATTATATACACCAACATTATAATACAAATCATAAGAAAATAAAAAAAATGAAGAGAAATCTAACCAAAATGGTATTCCAAAGTTTTCGGCCGCATCCACAACTCAAACAACACAAGAATTAACAAAACTTAGGTTTTACAAGTTTTCATGACTTTATATAGCTCCAAAAATCTGTCTTTTCACGCGTTTTTCCTTAAGTATGCGATGTGCTTTAGTATTATATTAATAAAATTTTGCGTACAATGTTGATTGAACAAAAATTCATCCTTTTCACACTAGTCCGCGATGCAGACTAGTGTTATTTAGGCAACTTTTCCACCTACCACATTGAAAACAATTTTTCAGCATTTTAACACTTGTCCACGATACGCCTTGGTCGAGAACCAAATGTTTTTTTATTTTTTTCCTCGTTTTCTTGTGCGGGTTGTCTTCCTTTGCTCCAAGTCTTATTCCGAACCTCATAATCTGGTAAAAAGCAATAAAAACAAAAACTTGAGGCGTAATTTGTCCAGTGTTAACAAAATACATAAAATCCTATTAAAATACTTAAAACTCTATGATTTTACCCTTGAAATTAACTCTATTTATGGGACTTTTGCTTATTTAGGCGTATAAATACGCCTAAGATTAGTACAGAACAAAAATAGAGATATACCCTCTTCAAGAAATTCCCTATGGTTTCTGATCGTTTTGTCAATCTTGAGCAATTGGAGGAATCTCACTACCAAGTTAGTACCTTTCTTCGAGTTGTTAAGACTTTGTGGATTCGAGTGTTATGAGGAACATGTCTGCATATGATATGCCAATCTTTGTCTTTCTGAGGATAGAGTTTCTTGTTCTAGGTGTTTGCATTGTGATCAATGAATATTTCTTTAAAGATATGTTTGGTTTTGAGATCTCAAGAGATGTGTCCTATATGAATGGATCTAGCTTGAAAATTTTGAGGTCTCTCTGGAAGTAACAGTGGTTGCTATTGCAAAAGATAACTCAGATCAATCTAACTTTGGCCCCCTATCACTGTGCTTTGAGAACATGATTCTGGCCCATATCATTGTAGCCACTTTGGTGCCCAGAAGAGGCTCTCTCAGTAGTATCTCAAATAGGGATATGTTCATACCATACTATTTTATGAAGAAGTATCACACAAGTTGGGGAGTGTGGATCCGTGAATATATACTCGAAAGTATAGAGGATCCTAAACCTTCTGCTAGATTTCATATCACTCTGGTTTACTATTATTATATGAAATGTTGTGTGATTGGATATTATTTATCATTTGACTTGTTTATAGTTAGACCTCATTTAAATTTGATGTGATGTGATGAGTATATCTATATACCTGTGAATTCTCTATGTCGTATATATTGTGCTAAAACTTTTCTGAGTGCAGGTTTATAGTTCGGCGTATGTGGTTAAGTGATAAGAAGTACATATGTCCTTCATTGCTTTACTTTAGATTAGTTCCATTTGCTGAGAATCAAGTTGTTTGGTGCTTACCTTTTACTACATTTTTGTAGGTTGTGAGCCCGGTACCCCTTGTTAGCTTTCTTTTTATGGGATCGAGCTTCTGGATTACTCGTGAGGTAGCTGTCTATATCCCGAGCAAAACTTCGGAGATTCAACTTTCTTTTTGTATGTTGTATTCTATTTGACGACCAGACATTTCAAATATGTATGTCACTAGAAAATTCTTTATTTAGTGGTTTGTACATGTGACAGCAACTTTGGAAAGGGTTTAGTTTTGGTTTAGTATGTTTATCTATCCTGATTAGACTTTTTATCTTTCACTATTATTATTATGTTGGGTTATAAAGTGTTGGGCCAACTTGCCTTGGTGGGTTAGATGAGTGTCTTCATGCCCAATATTTGGGTTGTGACAATTTGATATCAGAGCCCCAGGTTCATAGGTCTCACATGTGTACAAGTCTAGTCTAGTAGAGTCTTAAGTATCAATGCGGAGACATTTGTTACTCATCCTTGAGAGGCTATGAAGACTATTAGTAAATTCTTTGTTACTTCATTCTAATCAAATCATGTGTGGGTCTTTGTTTTAGTGCTGAGTAGTCATGGGCCTTTTGACAGATGGTGAGGACTAGAGCTACAGCGGCTATCAGACGAGGGGAGACAACCCCTGATATTGCTATTGAGACCCCAACTAGGGGTGTTATGCCAAAAAATGATCAGCTTTTAAAAATAAAATTAAAAATTATTCGAAAACCGAGAATCAATCTAGACTCAATTAATTTGAGCAAAATTAATTCTCGAGATTCGAAAAGACATAGAGTCGCCACCTAACTTTACGGATAATTAGGAAACCAATAAAATATTTAAAAAGATCTAATAGAAAAATCCTTTTAAATCCAAAGATAAGGTTCGGGTTCACATTTCCACTTCGAGAAGGTTTTACGCACTCGAAATGTCTGCTAAATGCAGTTATCCGGCGATTAAGTAGTTTGACTAACTCTTTAACTTAAAAATATTGATTGCTTTTGAAAATTTGATTAATTTTTGATGACTTTGACTCAACTTAAAAGATTTAACTTAGACTCAACTAATTAAAATGATTTGACTATTTGAAAAATATATAATGATGAAATCACATTTTTGTATTTTTACTTTCTTATTTTTGTATTCTTTTTATTTTTATTTATTCATTCATTTTAAAAACCTTATATATATATATTATTTATTTTTTGAAAAAAAATACCTTTTCAAAATAAAACGATAAGATAACATAAATGGTTTTAACACCTTTGGAGAATTTAATTAAATTAAAACCAATATAACATAATGTTAGTATTCAAACAAATATAAATATATAAACACAAATATAATAAAAGAAGAGAGTTTAAGTGATTTTGGGCCTTTATCCTTGCAAGATTCTTGTTTCCTGAAATTTGGGTTGACTTGCAGAAGAGAGTTTGGGCCTCCATGGCCCATCATGCAAGGATAGAAGTCCCAACGGACTCGAATTGGATCATGCAAAGAAATAAGATAAGGATTAGTGAAAGACTTAAAAAAATAATAATGACAAATAATTACTCCGATTGTAATGAAAATAACAAAACAAGTAAGACTTTCAACCCCAAAAAGCAATAGTATGGCCATATAAGCCTGTAACGATCTTTGGACTCAACATGAATCACCAAACATCACATATTAGAGGAATATATTCACTTATTGCGACCCTTTCAAATATCAACGGAGATTAGAACTCTATCACTGTAACCTACTATTTCAATCCTAATAAATAAACTCAAACAAGAAACATAATTGTAGGTGTTCTCCAGTCAGCAAATAAAGAAACAAAACACTGATGTTTAACACAAACATATAATATAACATTACATTAAAAAGTTAGCAAAACAATCATTAATCCCCGTTAGCACCCTAAACTACGTCCTATGACATGAGTCAAAATAGTGATACTAAGGTTATGCAGATTCTCAACATTACAAAGAGCTGACACGATAGAAAACACCCAACACAATTATAACTGTCTTATGATGTTTGAGACACCATAACGCTCATCTTATGGAAGTATTGACTAGTGTTGCAAAACATTTGAATGATGGCACGGAATCAGGATTTAAATG
>JAABOM020032292.1:0-17286 GCA_011800125.2 Solanum clarkiae
ATACTCAGTACATTATCTCGTACTGACATCCCTTATGGGGGACCTGCATTTCATGCTACAGGTACAGGTGCTAGTAGATCTCCCCAGTAAGAGTACATGATATTCAGCTGATGTCACCAAGCTCCAAGTTGCTTCGGGGCTTTGTATATGTGGAGAGCTTACGTGTTTTATTGCACAGTTTGTGGAGGCGGGGCCTGTCCCAACCCTTATCAGATGTCTTTCTTTATTTAGAGGTTTTGTAGACTATGTAAAGTAAAATGTGATTATGTCTCGTACTTTAAATACCGTAGCCCCAACGGCCCAGTCATATGCATTTCCTTTTGACTTGTTATCACTATTTACCTTCTTAAAGGCATGTTAAACACAAAAACCCCTTATAGTATGTATAGAAAGCGCATAGTTACAGGTTGGTTCTCCCGAGCCTTACCGGCAATGGGTACCAGTCCACCCTAACGGGACTCTGGGCGTGATACTATATGTCTTTTGGTAAGTCTCCTTGCTATACCAATGTGCAACATACTTAATAGGTTGCAACTTTCTAAATGAATTACAGATATAGCATGACAGCAGGGTATGCCTCTTAACATCCAAGATCTACAAGTACAATTGTTGTTGCTCAGATTCACTATGAATATGTTACCTAAGTTGTCTTTAACCTCAAATCCATATTCTCCATTCCCTTCAAGCTCACACTTCATTGACTTTGTTGTGTTCTCTTGTAACACTTTTAGGGCTATTGGACAAATACTAATTATCCAAGTATCAGAAAACTCTCTCAGTTATCCTATTCTTCTCATCACTTAGACCCTTATTTCTTCAAGTATTGTTATGATAGTTTTGTGTCTTGCCCCCATAATCTATGAATTAAAGCTTTCAGCCATGTTGTTGTCAACACTATCACAACAGCTAAAGTGCTTGAAGTACACCCTAGACCACTTCTCTATATTGTACCATAGCAGGTCCTCACAGATCTTATTTCCCAACTTGGCCTTATGATCCAAATTTCTTTTTAATTCTTGCTCAAATGTAGATTTGGCACATCTCCAAAAATAATTTTTCTTTCAATGCCTTTTCAATGTTTAGATAGTTGGCTAGAATGTGTCTTGCACACATTCTTTGTTCTGCATTTGAATAGCTCTGTCAAGTCCCTGCAAGAAAATTTAAAGATATTAGAACTATATATAATGTAGTCATACGAAAACGATTCTTTAATGTAAAATACCTTATGCATATCAGAAATTGTTGTCAATTCAGATCCATCTCCAAGCTCAAGATCATCCCTTAAGATACTGATAAATAATCTCCAAGTGAAAGTGTTTTTTACTTTAACCACTGCTCAGGCTAAAGGTAGCATCTGCTTATTTCTATCCTTACAAACAACGACAAGTAATTAAATCTTTTGAAACACCTTTCAAAAAGCAACCATCTAATCCAATACATCTTCTACATCCAGTCTTGAATGCCTTTTTTAAAGCATCAAAATATATGTAAAATAACTGAAATATTTTTTTTCCACCTTCAAATATTTCTTCACTAAATCTTACCACACATGTGCTACCTGGATTAGTCCTTAAAAGATCATCTCTATAATCGAAAATTCTTTTAAGCTTCTCTACATAATCACTCATAATTTGTTGCAACACAATGTTTCTAGCTTTTCTTGCTACTGTCCTCCCAACATACACCTTCAACTCTTTCTTCACAAGACTTTGTAATTGAAAAACTCTAATGTCAGGCTGTGAGAAAATTCTATCCTTGTACTTTTCTGATAAGTATTTGAAATTCACTTGTTTATTTTTTGTTGTGCCATTGTATTGATGCACTGGATTATAATTCTTCACCATAAAATTTTCTTTTCTTGAATCATGACTTCCAAATAGCAACCATGGACAACCAAAAGTGCACTTTACCCTCACCGTAGTTGCCTCATTAAATATTTATCCAATTCAACATGTTCTTGAACTGAATATCTAGTAATAGTTTCTCTAAACTGTTTAACACTTTCGAAAGCAAGCCTAGTCTCTAAAACTATTGACTGGCAGGTAGGATCAAAGACAACTCTATTTTTATTTTTTGCTCTTGTTGCTTTTCTTTCTCTTCTTATAGGTTGTTCCACCTCATTTTCCCTATCGACTTCTTCATCACTACCAAATTCAAAGCTAATAACCTCATCAGAATTAAAATATGGCTCATCTCAACTCATCTTACCCTCCAAAATACTTTGTTTCTTGGACAAATACTCATTATATCCCAAATCAACTCCTTTTTTTTCCTAAATCAACTCCTTCAGATCTACAGACATTTTCTTTTCTATTTTTGATTTTGGCAGCCTTTTTTCTTTTATTAGATTTCTAATCTCTTCATGAACATCACTACCATCTTCATCAAACAAATCTGCATAGTCTGAATCTTCACTATTTTCTAATTCACCAGCAGAAGTTTCTCCCATCCCAAGTTCTTCACCCACAAAATCTTTTTTAGACACCCCACCTCAGGTTCTTCACCCACAGAAGCTTCTATAGGCACCCCAATCTCAGGTTCTTCACCCATAAAAGTTAGCCCCGCAGAAACTCCTTCAGGCACCCTAGGTTTTTCACCCACAAAAGCTTTTTTAGCCACCACAGGTTCTTCACCAACAAAAGATTCTTTAGACAAAACAGGTTCTTGAGGTAGTGAAGTATTATCAAACCCTAAATTTTCACTACCCCCAAAAGTTTGACCAGACTCTTTTTCAAAAGTAGGGTTAGATTCCTCATCCCCATTATTTACATACCCAAGGAAGGAGAGGGGGGGGCACTACAGCTTCGTCAATTAAATGGGTCAAATAAAGTTCAGCAATATCTTTATTTTTTAACTGAGGTATAATACCCATAATATCCCTATCGTTTTTAACTTCTATAACATGAAGGGATTTAGGTGGTCTAATATAAACAACACAAGAAGAACAATTATATCCAATTTCTTTAACATAATCAACTAACTTGAAGTAAGAGAATTTACCAACGTCAACACCAAAACAATCCGTGACAGTACCTCCAATATATTTAATCAGAGGTTTTTGTTATAATTTTCCACCATGGTGAAACCTTAAGGTGATGTACACATCCATTGCAAACTCAAAAGAGTAACAAAAAGGGGAAGTTATACATGCAACCTAAAACTCCTTCAAAATCAAATTAGTTCCATCGAAAACCCTAAACTGAAAAATAATAACTATCAAAATGAAATTTACTAACTTTATTTTCGTCAAGAAACACCAAAATTCCTTCACACCGCCATGAAATCAACAACAAAAGATCGTCTAGGGTCGCAGAGATTTCAACCTAATTTTGTGTTTTAACATTACGAATCACAATTTGTTTTAAGAATTGGGGATATTTAGTTTTGAAGGGTCGGGGCGGGTCTTTTAGTTTTGATACGGGTATGAAAAATTAAAAGAAATAATATTTTAATGATCCAATCACATAGCGCGTGTCCCAACAACATCCCCACTTTACTTGGGTTGGTGATGGGAGGGTTTAAATAAAACGTGTTAAAAGTAGTTAAGGGGGTATTAAAATCTCCATGGTAGTTTAAGTAATAAATTAAGCTATGAAGCGAATTTGGGAGGGGGGGGGGAGTTTATGTATTATTCCTAGATAAGAGACTATAGACGACAAAAATAAGGATAGCAAGCTAATAAGTAATTGAGAGTTGTCTCACTTATCCGTCCATACTAGTAGTTGTTGTATCACACTTATAGTTGATTATTCTTTTGTTTCTGTTACTATTTGTTATTTTTTGTGCTTCAATCATGGTACTATCAATATATTGCAGTTATTGTTCCTACTTTTAAGGATGTTTTGTTATGGTATTTTTAGCATTTGTGGTGCCTTTTTTATTTCCATTATTTTTTTTCTGAACTAATTTGATATACTTGTCTTAGAGTAAAGGATCAATTGGACATAATCTACCTCCTAAAAGTAATAATAAAATTTGCAGATATATTATGCTTCTCATAGCTCATTTGTAAAATTATACAATACATAGATATATTTTTTCTAAATTTTTTTCCACACACTTCTTAAATCTTAAACAAACTTTAATATTGATTCCAAATAAAACTTTTTCATAATTAGTGAATTAGGGTGTCACTGAGCTTGGTGAAGATGACCATTAAAAAATATATTTATAGAATCAAGATAATGACAGAAATTTAGGGTTGAAAGAAGTACTTCACGACTGGGAATATTATAATTCCTCCGCCTCAATTTAACTGATTGTGTTCGACTGTGTTTGACATTTTAGAAAAAGAAAAAAAAATCTTAGAAATTATAATCTAAATAAATTATTAAATATTTGTATAGGTATAAATTATATTGTTAATAATAAAACACAATTTTAAAACTAAATCCTTATTAAATATATATGAAAAATATTACTTCCTCGGTTTCATTTCATCTGGCATCCTTTCCTTTTTGATTCATCACAAAAAGAATGTCACCTTACTCAAATAAAAAATAATTTACCTTTAAAATTTCTTTTTTACCTTTAATAAAATGATTTTCATCAATATAAATATCTAATAATGATTTTAGACCATAAATTTGAAAATTTTTTATTTTTTTCAAATATTATATGAAGTAAAAAAATACCAAATAAAATGAGACGGATGGAAAAAGTATATAAATTGTGATGAAACAAATATATTATGGGATGGGTATGGGTAGGTAGGTAGGAGTAGTTGATAATGGGCTAATGGCTAAGGCTTGAGGGGATTGAGAAAGTGATAGTTGGGACCCACAATGGCAGTTGTTGAGATATTGTTGCCTTTGTCCCCTTTGCCACTAGTCACCTACCTACATGACAAAAAATGTGACATTAAGCAGCCTTTCTTATTAAAATAACATGAAGTATATTTCTATTACATAGAAGAGTGAATCCAAGGACGATGAAGGGTAAAATTATCATTTCATATTAATAAAATATCTATTAAAAAGATATCAAAAAAAATTAAGTAGTTCTGGAGATATCTTTTGTAAAAAGATGAAATGGATTATGTTTACAAGAAAAAAATAAATAATTCTAGAAACATCTTTTAATAAAAAGAAGAAACATGAGGAATAAATGATATATCTATCATTCTATCCTAATTTATTAAAATATTATATATTTTGTATTACACTTGTTCTCTAAATTCAATCTATATGGTTAAACATCTAAAACAAATTTCATATAATTACCATTTTCAGAAATTTATGCCAAGAGTGTATGAGATTTTCATAAAAGTTAATCCAAGTTCTATATTCCAATAGACATATAATTATATATATAAAAATCAAATGTATTTTAAGATGTGGGATTGAATTATTTCTTCAAAAGATTATGAAATTTTTATTGCTATTTTTTAAAAGAATAACTTCAAGAATCCAATTGCTTTATTTTGTTATGAAGTAATAGTTAAAAACTTCATTAAACTTGACACGTTTTATTAGATGTCCATCTTCATTATGAGAAGTCAATATGAAAACTTATTATTTTAAAATATAATTAGTAACATTACAAATAAAATGATGGGTGACATATTTGCATATAAAGTAAAATATAAATATTTACTAAATCATAAAGGTGTAGCTCCTTATTTAAATATATAATTAGAATTAAAATGTTTTAATTTAAAGATTAAATTTAATTTAAATTTGAAACTGTCGAGCAAAATTTTGATGATAAAAAAACACAAAATAGTATTTTTAATATTATTTTGCTTTGAAATTAATCAAATCAAAATTTTAATTAATTATTGTATTCAAATCAAAATTTTAATTAATTATTATGAGTACTTATTTTATTTTTCAATTTAGCTTAATACTATTATTTTTTTGTTAAGATAATAATGAAAATATAATTTCATACTAACAAAAAATCTATCAAGACAAATAAATAGTTCTAGAAACAGCTTTCTATATAAACATTTTTCTATATATAGAAAGATGAAATGGATTCTGGCAAAGGGTAAAAATGCAAATTCATGTTAACAAAAATTTACCAAGAAATATTAATCTTTGATATAGTAATACACAATGATTTGTGATTAGCATATTATTTAATTTAATTTGATAAATAGATTAACGCTGAATCCTAATAAGTTAATATTATTATACAATAGCAAAAAATAAAAATGTTAGATCATAAAAGTTTCACAATACAAAAGTGAATGTTTAAAAAAATTAATGCCAACAATATATAGGTTAATTGTTATAATAATATCTTTTGTAAATAACTTTTTAAATTGGATAAAATAATAGGGGATATTGGGCCCGTTTATGGGCCTAAGATTATCTAGTTATAAAATGAAAGTAAATAATCTTTCCTCTCATTTTAATTGTCATATTTTCACTTTTAGAAAATTAATTTGACAAATATTTAAAATTAAATTACATTAAATTAATTTAATATTTTAAAATAAGTATTTAGATATTCAAAATTATATTTAAAAGAAATTATTGATTGCAACTTTTCAGGATATCAATTCTATTAGATCATGATCTAAGCCTTCTACTAGTAGACTACTATGGGGAGACTAAGCTCTATATCAAAGATTGGGCTCTTTTACTGTGATTAGCTCCTACTAGTAAGAAGCTATTCCGGAGCAGGTTCCTTAGATCCACGTGTTCCTAGCCAGGCCTAAATGGATGAATGAAGAAGTGTGCCCAGGTAGACTTCAAGAACTCTTGCTCTGCCTAGCCTCCTACTTCTTATTTTGGGGTCATAGAAAGATACGAACCGCCTATTCTTTAAAGGGTTGGTATGGCATTAGATTGTTGAAAATGAAAGCGGCTTGTCCTCATTTATAAAAAACAGTAATCCCTCCCCTACTGTTACCTACTTTTACGAATTTCTTTATGATAAAAAAAAATATGTTAGTCAAAGTCCAAATAGTTTGATTGTAAAAATAAAAACTATAACAACTAAAATGGGACGGGAAGTAAAAAATAGCGATAGAAATTGAAGAAACTTTATTTCTTCCAAATTTCTTTAAGTGGTACATAATATGATTCTTAATGCTTTTATTATTAGGGTTACCCAAACATTAAAATGGTGTCATGAATATGAAATTAGTCTTTGGCAATATGGAGCCGGGAGGTCAAAGGATGTGAACGTCAAATTCATAATGCGAGAAGTAATTAAGGGTTAACTACACAACATGGAGAAGAGTAATGGCAGTAATTAGGAGTTATGGACATTCATCATAATTGACTTTATTATTTCATACACTTTTTAGATATACATAAATAATATGCTTCATCAAACTTTATATATATATATATATTATAAATTCTTTACTTTACATCATTATTTATCTTTTTTTCAAATGTACCGAGACTTGTAAACTTGTTTCCAAATTCCTAGTAGCTTGTTTAGTGAGTTTCATGTTTTTGAATTGATCTGTCGTTCATTTTTCACATTTGACTTAGAATTTTTTTGTCAAAGAGTTTGATTATGAATTATATCTAAATTTTGATTGTCTTAAATAGAGAATCATAAAATTGCAGAATGGTTTATTTTTCTCTCTGTGGGGAAAACTGAGGTAGTGATAATATGATTTTTGGCAAATAACAATATTAGTTTGTATTGAGGCACTTTATGGATTTTTAATAAAAAGATAAAAATAAATAATTCTGAATATTGTAAAAAGTAGTTCATTTAACAAGAAACAAGCATATTTCATTAATCAAGCTTATACCGAAGAACTGAAACTAAATAGAATCGAAGAATCAAATGTCCACTCATAGTATTCGGATAGAATTCAACAACTCCTTTCACTTTGAAACAGATTGATATCGTGATTAGATCATTCAAGTATTGAAGAATATGCTCCGAGCATGTGTTATTGATTCATTAGAACAAGTTCTTCTTTTTGGTGAAGTTCGCCTATAACAACAATAATTATTTCAATACTTAGATGTATTCGTTTGGAGCCTTGTATTGTAGGAGATAAATCATGGGGTATAAATTCGTTGTTAGACAAGGTGAAGGTGAATCAGGTTAGACTTGTTACATAATTCTATTTAAGCAAAAGAGGTACATAATTTGAAATTTACGATTGGAGAGAATGTATTGCCTAGATTTATTAGTTCATTTAAGGTGCTACAGAGTATTGGCGAGGTGGCCTTACCTCCGGGTTTATCAACTGGAATGCGGTATTATTTTCAGAGGAGCTTAGCAGGTACAATTGAGACATATTTTCTTTTTTATTTATGTTCGAAGACAATCATTTTGAGTCCCTTTTTATAGTTTTCTATGTCATATTTGACCTATGAGATGAGTGAAACAATTCACAAAGGTCATCAGATGGATTTCAAATGAAGTTTTCAATTTTAAATCAACATAATCCTGGATCAGTAATTTGATGATATCAATAGGTATGGAATGTAGTTTTTAGTCAATTTAGATACCTAGTTTGTTTCTGCGAGATTTCACTACAATCTCGAGGTCCCATTTGAAAAATCTATGAAGTTAGGTTGTTGATTTTATTGTTTCGATTGGGTGCATGTCATTTCTTTATTCGCGTTTACGATGGACTTGCTATATTTGTGAAGAATTGGGTCATAGATTGCGATTGCGGTGGGAGTAGTATAATCGTGCAAGAGGAACTCCATCGATTTTTAGGTGCAAAATTGCACTCAAGGAGTATAATAAAAATATTTAATCAATAAGCATGTATGATCTACCGGTAGAATTACTCATTAATTATCATAGTAAAGATTTGAGTTCAATATCAAATTGATTTGAATAAACAGACAGAGAAACTCAACTTTTATAAAACCAAAAAGGTGCATTGATTTATTTTTCAAAAATTGAATTAATTTTAATTTTAAAAAATCATTGGTGTTGGTTAAATTTCTTAAATTGATCCATAATTTTTCTAGATAGTCGAGTTCATCGATTTTGAATTCACCATAAAGAAAAAATCGAGTTCATCCGTCAATTTTGAGCCTGCATTTTTTATCTGAATTTTATAGTGAAGTTGTTATAATGTGAAATGAAATAATGAATCATAAAGCAATAATTTTTAATGAAGCTAATCATGGATTGAAGATCCCCTTCAGTAGATTTTAGTCCAGTATTATTTAATGGTTAGCTAAGATCATTTCACATCTATCGCGATTCAAAATTCAAGGTCATGATGGAACACACCTAAAACAACCCAACCTGATGTGTCATCCAAAAAGTAAAACACGTGGGACTCCTAAAAGAGAAGTCAGGCCATAATAAAGGAACATGACACTGTCAAAAAAAATTCCCAGGCCATAATAGAAAGGAAGATAACATTATCAAAAATAAACTCTCAAAACTCAGTGTCATGAGTGTAAAGAACATCTAATACAATATCTAATTTTGATATATATAACTGAGTCTTTGACACAAAATAAAGACTACAATTATAAAGATAGTATCTAGTGGTAGCTTGGAACCTTGAAGCTCACCACTATATTTAGAATACACAACTACTAGAATGATCAACCGTCACGTCGAAATCCCTGACTAAAATCTACATCCAAGAAGACATAGTAACCGGGGTGAGTACAATAAATATGTACCTAGTAGATTAGACCATCTTGGTGAATAAATTAGGAATGCTTCCACCTGCAATAGAAAAATCAATCCAGCATCGGTGCCACCAATTTGTATAGAAACAACACGAATAAGGTAAACATTTAAATATAAGTATACACAACACAGTCAAATAATCCTCCCACTCCCCACCTTCCCCTCCCCCCCCTCCCCTCCCACACACAAGGCACAACAATATGCAATGCTATATAACAAAATGTATGCAATGCATGGTGATACTGGTGGCATTACTCTATATCCACTACCCTTCCATCTCAGGGATTCAAGATACAATTATAAATCTTAATGTATCTACTACCTTGCCATCCCAGGGACTCAAGATACTAATATCGACCATCACGTATCTACTACTCTTTCACCTCGGAAACTCAAGATATTGTTGTCTGTCTCAATGTATCCACTGCTCTGTTATCTCAAGGACTCAAGATACTAAGACATTTAAAACTGTCTTATTTTCTTTCAAAACTTAGTGAATCCTTCTGAGACGTGAGTAACCCGAGGATCCTTCCTCTCCCATGACTTTCCGGACCAACCAACCCGTATTAGTCATAATGTATTCACTATCTTACCTTATAACTACCTCGGCTAAAGACTCAACATACAAAGGTTTTAAAGGTGTCTCATTTTCTTATAAATATAGGTGGTATCACAGTGTCACTTCCCATGTTCAAGATATGAATATATGAGGATGAATGAATGTCAATATATAAATAGAACAGAACAATCAACATAATATAAGGCCTAAAGTGACATAGTACTCAACCAAAAGTTCATGATAACATCCTCTTAAAAGCAATGGGAAGAAGGCTTTTTTAAAACAAGCCACAATCCCTTTTAAAAATCTTTGCCTCGCAAGATATGTTTGTCTTCAACCATGGAAATCTTCCTTCCATGAAGCCCCCTTTAATTTATCAATTTCTCTTCAATTTCAAGTATGCATATTTCATGGATCTTTTAAAATTTTATTTATTTTACATAAATCACAATTTATTTTATAATATGTAGTCTATTTTGACATGAATTAATAAGAATTGTATGAATGTTGTGATTCCTATATGAATTCTCTACAATGCTATCTAGGACTTATAATTCTCTTATGAGTGTCAATTGAATTCTCTTTTAATTTCATAAATTGAGTTTATATTAATGCTTGATTACCTAATTTAGTACGAATTATTATTAAATTGCATGATTTTGATGATTTATAAGAAATTTCTCAATTAGTATACTTAGGGTTCATGAAATTACAAATGGGTCTATTTTAATGTTGATTCAATTGATCCCATTTTACGAGATTATATTTGAATTTACCTAATTACACGATTTCTAGCTAATTGAGTTGAAATTCGTACTTCTACTCCCATTTCTTGTTTATAAGTCTTGATCATGAGATTTTAAGTGTTCAAATATGTTTTGTAAGGTGTAATGATGATGAGTCCCACATCCCACTTTATACAATCTCTAAATGCTGAAAAGAGCAAGGAGCAAAGAAAATTACCAAAAGGGTCATCACGTACAAGTGAAGATCACGAGCTGTAGAATCTCCTACAATCTGTAGATGGGCTCATGAATGGTGTCGAGTCCAATTTTTTTTAGTTCATTCCGAATTTGATTTGAAATGTCTATAAATAGGTATTTTAGATTTTCATTTATTTTTGTTGAAGACAAATGTGTATTTTGAGATTTTGAAATTTATACTTACTTTTTGGTGGTTGAATATATAGGGTTTCTATAACCCAATTTTTTTTCGCTAAGATTAAGCCATCCTTCATATGATATAAGATTTTAATTGATAATTCTTAATTGAGCGTAGATGCTAAAGTCAATTTCTTAGTGTGGGAATAGAATTGGAGATGATATGAGGTCGTAGTTCTAATGTAAGATTTTATAAAAGATAGGTGAATCAATGACTTGTGAGTTGTATATATGTTCTAGGATCAATTCCTAAGTATTTAAAGTATATTAGGTGTGATTTAGAGTCGTAAGGGATCTTTTACATCAAGTTAAGTCCAAAGAATTTCTACCAACTAAGTTTTCGTATAAGTTGATAGAAGGGTCAACTTCAAATGACCATATATCCTAACGTATAATGAGTTAAGTGACCCATTATATATAAAATCGAAGATATTTGAATTAGTTTTCCAACGCATCCGATTAGCCTTAATCAAAGTTTAGAGTAGAAAGTTATGACTATTTTAGTGAAGGAGTGCAGAGCTGTCTAAAGATCTCCACCTGGAGTGCGTAACAAACCAAACGCGGAACCTCACTGGATAAGAAATTACATTTTTTCTTTTTATTTTGAGGATACGTTTATCCTAAAACCTTTTTGGGGTCTATTTAAGATCCCAAAACGCATAAAATGTCAGTTTTTATAACCAAAACCCTCTCCCTTCATTCCTAAATATAAATGCTCAAAAATCATCAAGAAAGTCATCAAGTTAGGATTAGCTTTCAAGATTCATCCTCAAAGTGAGTTATTTTTCATAAATTTCAATCTACCCAATTTAAATTTCTTTATATATTCATAAATCTCTAATAGAACCTTACACCATAACCTAGGGTTTCAAGAAGACGAATTCAAGAATACCAAGAAAGGATTTCTTGATTCTTCTTTTTTAAGAATGTAGGGTTCTTCATCAAGACTCTAAAAATTCTAAGTCAAGAATTCAAGAATCAAGGAGAAGCCCTTGAAATAATGTCTTTCCAAGTTCTTTCGCTCTAAAAGAACTAACGAGATCAAGGATTTGCTCCAAGAAAGCTAGTATTCATCCAATTTTGATTGTGGTATCAACTTTTCAGGTATGTAAGGCTAAACTAAAAGCATAGAATTGTTCTTCAGTGTGTCCCATAGATGGTCTTAGATGAAAGTTGAAAGTTCTTGAGTCTACATACATGATTCTTGATTATTTTCTTGAGAAATTATATTTATTATATGTATTTTCATACGTTGATGATCATCATAAACTTATTTTCTTGAATTGAATATTTTTATGAGATATTGTATAAACCCTATATGTTATTTTGTGAAAATATGCATGAATAAACCTAGTGATGGAGTCTAGAGCCTTGACTTGAGTATGTTGATTGAAATCTTGACATGAGTATGTGGTTGAGTTAGTTGAGCTTGATGATCCTATGAGTCTTTATAATTGAGTTCTTGATTCTTATCTGAATGACTTCTTCTAAATGATGGTCTGAGTCTTTGAGTTCTTATATGAGAATTGAGTTAATTAAGATGGGTCAAAGTCCCTGAAATCAGATTCTCTATGAGGCTAAATTGAGATAATTGAATTGAGATGAGGAGTGGACCAAGTCCGTTAAAGTCAGACGAGTCCCTATCTTGGGGGCTAATTCAGTTAGAGTCGGATGAGTTCTCACTTGAGAGTTAAGTCTGTTAGATTCGAACAAGTTCTCACTCGAGGGCTAAATCTATTAGAGTCAGACAAGTTCTCATTTCATGGATTAAGTCCGTTGGAGTCAGACAGGTCCTCACTTTATTATCCTGAAACAATAAGACTTGTTTAGTTGATTTTCTCAAACTGAGTAATCTGAGTTGAGATGAGTCCTTCTGAGATGAGTCTGATTTGAATGATAGGTCGATGGGTTGATAGGTCACTTGTCTACTCTTTATCCGTGCTTTAGATAGACATTTGACATGTTGATTTTCACCATCCTTGATGTTGATTATTATTTCTATATTGTTCTACCTGTTTCAGTTTCATTCATCTATTTTACATACCAGTACATTCCATGTACTGACGTCCCCCTCTGGGACTGCATCATTTCATGATGTAATTACATAATTTGGAGATCATCAACAGGTGCATCGTTGAGGATTTGAGACATTCAGCTGATGGGTAAGCCTTCCTTACTTCGAAGGATTCATTATATTTATTTCACATTACCTTAAGGGTAGACACTTATTAGCTTTAATTTGATTGAAGTAGTCATGGGTCTGTTATTGGCACCACTTGATAGTGATAGAGGCTTCATAGACTAGAGTCGAATGTTGATGTATGATTGTGAGCTAGTTCTTCCTACTAGCCTTTTATTATAAGATTATTTTGAGACTAGATGATTATGTGCCCATTTATTCCCTTATGTCTTCCACTGATTAGTAGAATGTATGAATGAATGAATGTGATGAGGCCAAGTGGTTCGCTTGGGTACTAACAATAGTCTCTGAGTGCCAGCTACGCCTAGGGTACCCTCCCGGGGCATGACAAACTTAGTATCAGAGCACAGAGTTTAAGTATCCCAGGGAGTCTATGAAGCCGTGTCTAGTAGAGTCTTGTTTATGAGTGTGTTGTGCACCACACTTATAAATGGGAGGCTATAGGACATTAGGGATTGTTTTACTTCTTACATATTCCAATTCGTGCAATAGAGTTAAAACTCTATGGAAACTTTCTTTTAATTCGTGTGTTATGTGTTACATTATTGCGATCATACTTCCAAAAAAAGTTGATATAGGACAGGACGAGATAGTGAGAGTGATTGCAGATTGAGACATGTGACTAGAGTTATTATCTATTAGGTGAGTAATAGGGTGATGAGTCGAATGCCATAAGTTTTGACAAAAGAGTAGTAAGTACCCCTTGACTTTTCATGATGAGGTATAGAGAATGAGTTATTGTTAGAATCTGATAGAGCATGCTCAAACTAGAAGGGAGTTTATGACGAGGAGTTGTAGTATCCATACAATTGAGTGTGAAGTGTAGACGTTGAAAAAAGGGAAAGAGTGCTTTTAATGTGATAGATCTAAGTTAGGGCTATGATTTTTTTTATATGAGAGTTCATGAGACTATCGAGCTATGAGCTTAGTCAGATAAGAATAGGCTTGAGATGTGAATCATGATTGTGTAAAGATGTGCGAAGCTCTAAGTTATGACTACTATAAAAATCTAGACAATGTTTTTGAGTTGTCAATGTGGAGCAAGTTAATGTAAGCATTCTTTGTCATCCCCAATAAATGAGTCGATAAGGACTTACAGATAGATGATGATGAGTTTTCCATTGTAGTTAAGTCTCATATAAATGAGTTTAGCATAATTGAATGAACCGACGATGGTTGCACCATTCTTGTCCACTATAGAGGTGCCATAGTCGATCTGTTTGAGTTGGATGTGAATGATGCCGATGTCATTTTACGCACGGACTGGCCTTAGGCTTGCTATGCCCTTGTTGATGGCAGGAGTTAGAATATCTTATTTTAGATGTATAATCGTGCTTGTTCTTGCATGGAAAGGTAGTAGATATAAGTGTCGCCAAAGGGGGAGATGATGAGTTCTCTCAGGTCCAGATAGTGATATTGATGATAGCAGACTCAGAGTGAGGGAAAATAAGGAGGAGTGAATGTATCCTTATGGTGATTATGGTGTTGTACTTGTGTCAGTAGGGGTAAAGATAAGGAAAAGGGAAGAGGTGAGACCTTATGACATGCAATAGATAGGTAAGAGTAAATTAAAGCATAGAGTAGACTAAGTCTGCTAGAGTCGTGCAAGTCCCAATTTTGTGAATTAAGTCCGTTAAAGGCAGATATGTCCCCATGTCATGAAAAATTTGATTAAGTCGGACAGGTTCCTATTTTTAGATAAACATTTGACTTCTGATCTTAGCTAATCGATCTAAGAGTTTCTAACTCTATGGTGAATGAAATATGACCTGAGTTTTACAATATGTATAGTTCTGTGAACTCAGAATGAGTCTTGATAGACGAGAGAGATTGTACTTCATTATGAACGTTCTCAGATAAGATTTTCTAATTGAATCATGCTAATGATCTTTCGTTCAAAGCCCTTTCGGTGGTCCTGTCTTTCAATCTCGATAGAAATATTGATGATATTAGAGGAGTTAGGGTTGACGAGAGAGAATGAGTGTTCTTGATTCTAATAATGAGGCGACATCATTTCTTTTTTAGGTGATGACGTGGAGGAGGAGTTAGAGAAATTGTGATGAGTCTAATAGATAAGTGAAGGAATCCCATGATAAGAGTGCATGCAATTAAGGGTGTACATGTACTACGGTAGGTTAAAGATCCTCTAGTAAAATTGACCTTAAAAAGGTCATAAAGTGATTAGAGTCATAGGCTTGAATGTGTGAATTTCATTATGTGAGTGTATTAGAGTGATACAAATTAGTTATATTTCCTAAGTAAAGGTCACTATAGAAATATGAGATATAAATTTTGAATTGATGTAAATATGATCATCTTAGTAATAGCACCTTGAGGCTCAGAGATAGGCTTGAAGGGAATAAGAGATGTAGATAGGTGGAGTTTTGAATAGGAGTTATGAGCTTAAGTTGATGGAGTAGAGTGTCGGGAAAGGGAGTACAATTGAGACAAGGTGCTAAGCTTGAGAGTGTACATAGAGTCTTATGTATCGATGGTCCCGTTCTCCATTAGAGTTGATGGTTTCATTCCTGAATTTGAAGGACTAATTGTCGAAGTGTTTAAATGATTCGAATTGATTGAGTTTCAATGTTCCATTCGTGCTTGATGGTGAAAATGTCTAAAGAGTATCTCTACTCTTGATATAAACCGATTTGCCTATTATGAGTGACTTGTGACTATCCAGATTGGTTGACTGAGTATTGAAAGGAGTCTTGACTGTTATTCATGCCTAATGATGAAAATATTGAAGCAAATTTTCTTACCTTTAACTAAGTTGATTGTCTTTTCTTGAGTCGACTGTCTATTCTTGAGTCCAAGTAGAGTTGGTTGTTGATTGAGATAGAATCGAAAGATTGATTGATAGATGTGAATGTTGAGATGAGTTTTGAGTCTATTCGTGTCTTGATATCCACCTTTACTCATTATTCGAGGAAGAATGATCCCAAGGGGGGAGATAATATAACACCCCAATTTTCTTTTAGCTAAGATTGAGCCATCCTTCATGTGATATAAGATTTTTATTGATAATTCTTAATTGAGCATAGATGTTAAAGTCAATTTCTTAGTGTGGGAATAGAATTATCGATGATATGAGATCGTAGTTCTAATGTAAGATTTTATAAAAGTTAGGTGAACCAATGACTTTTAGGTTGTATATACATGCTAAGATCAATTTCTAAATATTTAAAGTATATAGGGTGTGATTTAGAGTCGTAAGAGATCTTTTACATCAAGTTAAGTCCAAAGAATTTCTACCGACTAAGTTTTCGTATGAGTTGATAGAAGGGTCAATTTCAAATGAGCATATCTCCTAAAGTATAGTGAGTTAAGTGACTCATAATATATCAAATCAAAGATATTTGAATTAGCTTTCCAACGCATCTAGTTTCTCCTTAATCAGAGTTCAGAGTAGAAAGTTATGACCATTTTAGTGAAGGAGTGCAGAGCTGTCTGAAGGTCCCCGCTCGGAGCGTGTCGCGGACCAAACGCGAACCCTCACTAGATAAGCAATGACATTTTTTTTCTTTTTATTTTAAGGGTACTTTAATCCTAAAAACTTTGGGGGTCTATTAAGGTCCCAAAAAGCATAAAATTTCAGTTTTCATAACCAAAAACCTCTCTCTTCACTCCTAAACATAAACACTCAAGAATCATCAAGAAAGACATCAAGTTGGGATTACTTTCAAGATTCATCCTCACGGTGAGTTATTCTTCATAAATTTCAATCTACCCAACCCAAATTTCTTTATCTATTCATGAATCTCTAATAGAACCTT
>JAABOM020032313.1:0-17284 GCA_011800125.2 Solanum clarkiae
ATAACTAAAGGTGGTCCACAAACTTACACCAGTGCATGGGTTCATTTGAGTTATTACTTTACGTACAGTATATCCTGAATTACATACTCAGTACATTATCTCGTACTGACGTCCCTTACAGGAGACCTGCATTTCATGCTGCTGGTACAGGTGCTAGTACATCTCCCCAGTAGGAGTACAGAATATTCAGCTGCTGTCATCAAGCTCCAAGTTGCTTCGGGGCTTTGTATGTGTCTAGAGCTTATGTTTGTCTTATATAGTTAGTTGATGCGGGGCCTGTCCCGACACTTTTCAGATGTTTTTCTTTATTTAAAGGCTTTGTAGACTATGTAAAGTAAAAGTGAAGTCATGCCTCATACTTTAGACACCGTGGCCCCAACGGCCTAGTCATGTGCATTTTCTTTTGGCTTATTATCACTGTTTATCTACTTTAAGGCATGCTACATATAGTAAGCGCATAGTTACAGGTTGGTTCTCCTGGGCCTTATCGGCAACGGGTGCCAGTCCGCCCTAACGGGACATGGGGCGTGACAGAATAGTTGAAATAATTATTCTTTAACAATTTGTAAGAAACATGGAAACATGAGATGAGTAGCTCTAAAACATCTTTAACCTCTAATGGTGAGCCTAACTTTAAAACATAAGAATAGATCATCATCAAACATTACCCTTGCATTAATATCAAAGGCCCACAAGAGCTAAATCTTTGAAAAAAAGGGCTGACATTTACAACATCATAGACATGTTCATGAATTCAATACATTTTGAAAGCCCAAAATCATCATGAAGTCACTTGACTCTTAAATCATGCAATAGATCATCAATAACTTTAAGAATCCTTGAGAAGGCATTTTATCAAACACATGGTGGGTTCATGATGTTAGTTCAAAATCATATAATTCAAGAGTGAAATACAATGAATAAAATGATTTGAAATCAACACACCAACATTGTAAAACCCTCATACAGGGTACCTTGAAGTCCATCATCAAACCTCACAATAGATCATAGTTTCAAAGCTCAAAACATGCATAGTTTCAATAGATATAATCAAATCATGGTATAAGCTTGAAATAGATAGTCATGCATAATATATTAACATTTCATAAAATTTCAATATAATTTATAATCATAATCCATAATAAAAGATACTCATAGAAGATACAACTTGAAAACATGCAATTTTCATAAAAAGAATGATTGGGCTCCATCGGTAAAAGGACCCAATGGATGAAACCCACAAACCTCAAACTTGAATTTTCCTAAGATGAGCTTGAATAGAATTTGGAGGATGAACAGAATACTTGAGTTCCATAGTTAGGCTTGAAATCCCTGAAATTTAAATGAGAATTTTGATAAAGTGTTGGAGAGGTTTTAGAGAGGATTTTTGAGTGATATAGAGTTAAAAAATGCTTAAGTATAGGATATTTCTCATGTAAATGAGAATAGGACCATGACCCCAATACCCTTAGGCCAAAATAGAAATTAAGGAAAAACTAACACTACTCTGCGATAGGTCCGTGTCGCGGAGCCATCACGCACTGCCACTTGTTTTGAAAAACTTACGAAAATCATTTTTTACTATGGATTTTGTAAAATTCAATTATACCTATTTCCCACTCAATTTTGCCCCTTGATAAAGAATATGAAGTCAAATTTTTGATATCACACATAGATTTTGAGATATATGAAAATTACAATTATAGGCATTTTCAAAGCATATTTTGGAGCATTTCAACAACAAAGTCAACTCACTTCTTACCGGCCAAGACAGCTTATGGTGCAAAAGATTATGCCAAGTTGTATATACATGAATTGCTTAGATTACATAGGGTGCCCTTATCTGTCATTTTGGATCGTGGTGCTCAATTCACTTTTCACTTTTGGAGGTCCTTCCAAAGAGGTCTTGGTACCAAGGTTAAGCTTAGCAAAACTTTTCATCTTCAAATGGATGGTCAAGCTGAGGGGACTATTCAAAATATTGAGGATATGCTTAGAGTTTATATTTTAGGGTTTAAGGGTAGTTGAGATGGACATCTTCCACTCTTGAGTTTACTTACAACAATAGCTACCATCAAGCATTGGCATGGCTCCCTTTGAAGCTCTTTATGGTAGGCATTGTAGAACCCCAGTTGGGTGGTTTTAAGTGCGCGAAATGGCTTTGCTAGGTTTGGATTTTTTCATAAAAGCCTTTGAGAAGGTGAGGTTGATGGGGGAGGGATTGAAAATAGCCCAAAGTAGACAAAAGTCCTACTCTGATGTGAGGAGAAGAAATCTTGAGTTTAAGGTTGGTGATTGGGTTTACTTGAAAGTTTCACCCATGAAGGGTGTGGTCTGGCTTGGGAAGAAAGGAAATTTAAAACCAAGATTTGAGGGTCCTTATAAAGTTTTGAGGAGAGTGAGTAAGGTTGCATATGAGTTGGAGTTGGCTATGGAGATGGATATGGTTCATCCAGTTTTCCATGTGTCCATGTTGAGAAAGTGTGTGGGTGACCTAAATTCTATAGCACCCGTGGATGTTGTGGGTGTTGTAAAGACTATTTGACCTATGAGGAGGTCCCGGTGGAGATTTTGTATAGACAAGTGAACAGGTTGAGAAATAAAGAGGTAGCTTCCGCCAAGGTCCTTTGGAGGAACCAACAAGTTGAAAGCGCCATAGGACGCCGAGGCGGGTGTGAGAAAGTGATATCCATATCTTCAACTCTACTCAAATCAAAGGTACTAATTTAGCTCCCCTATATGATTTCAAATCTTAAGTTTCAGCCCTTATGTCATTTTGCATGCATTAATGTTCATGGTGACAAGTTTATGGTGATTTTTGGCACTCATGTTGAGACTTTTTGAAAATGATGTTTAAATGCATTTGTTGCATTCATTTCGAGATTATATCTTCAAGATTACTTCTCTTATGCACATATCTTTGACATTTGGGGACGAATGTTCCCAAGGGGAAGATATTGAAATGCCTCAAAATTGTGCTTTGAAAATGCCCATAATCGTAAGTTTAATATATCTCAAAACCATGTGGTGATATCAAAAATTCGACTTCATATTCTCGTTCAGGGGGAAAAATTGATGAGAAATGGGTATAACCCAGATTTTAGAGGACCTGTAGCAAAAAATAAAATTTGCTAACTTACAATTTTCAGAGATCATCCGCGCCTTAGACACGATGCGCCAGGGGTGCAGATCAGTGTTAGTTTTATCTTCGCTATGGGTCTGCCTTGTGAACAGATATGGACCAGTGTTAACTTTTTCTTAATTTTTCTGTGTTGGCCAAGGGCATTGGGGTCATAGCCTCATGCCCACTTATGCGTGAAACACCCATACTTAGCCAATTTTCAACTCTATATCACTCAAAACCCTCACAAAAACCACTCCAAGACTTAAACTAAATATCTCATTCAAAATTCGAGGATTTCAAGCGTAACATTGGAAATCAAGGATTTTCTTCAAGCTCATCTCAAGGAAACTCAAGTTTGAGGTATATGGGTTTCATCCATTGGGTCCTTTCACCCATGGAGCCCATTCTTCCTTTTTATGAAAATTACATATTTTCAAGTTGTATCATCTATGGGTACCTCTAATTATGGATTATGATTATAAATTATTCTGGGGTTTTAAAAAATGCTAATTGATTATGCATGTCTTTCTATTTATAGCTTATACTATGAACTGGTTTTGTTTATTGAGACTGTGCATGTTTTGAGCTATGAAACTATGACCTATTATGAGATTTGATGATGGATTTCAAGGTACCCTACATAAGGGTTTTACTACATGTTGGTGAGTTGACTTGCATTGAGTTTTCTCATGTTATTTGATTCTTCAATTGCATAATTTTGAATAAGCATTATGAACCTACCAAGTGTTTGATAAAATATCATGACAAGGATTCACATGTTGTTGATGATCGATTACATGATTTATAAGTCAAGTGACTATATGATGATTAAGGGCTTGGATGCATATATTGAATTCATGAAAAGTGTCTATGATGTTTGCAAATAGACCACACGTTGTTGAGGGGGTGACATGCCTCAATCAGCTTGTTGAGGGGGTGACATACCTCAATCAGCTTGTTGAGGGGGTGGCATGCTTCAATCACCTTATTGAGGAGGTGACATGCCTCAATCACCTTGTTGATGGGGTGACATGCTTCAATCACCTTGTTGAGGGGGTGACATGCCTCAACCACCTTACAAGGGGGTTACATGCCTTGGATTCCAAGTAGTGGCTCGCTTGGTCTATGTCGGTTAAGGTCTTTTCCCACACATGCAATATGCACTATGCAAGTTGTGTGATTTACTTCAAGCATTGATCTGGCATTCCATATTGAAATTATACTTATCCATTGCTTACAATTATAAGCATTTTGACTATATTGGCTTATGTCTTCTTGCATTGCATCCTACATACCTAGTATATTCAAACGTACTAACTCATATTCTATGCCTATATGATATTACCATGTAGGGACCGGAGCACCTTTTGATCATCCTCCACATGGCTAGTTCAGTACTTTAGAAGATAATCTTTGGTGAGTCCTCAAGTCTAAGGACTCTATCTATGCTACTCTTGCTATTTGATATTTCCTTATGTTGAACACTTGTTACTACGAGGGTGAGCTCGAAAAGTGTCTTGGCCCTCATTCCATTCCATGTTAGAGTTGTTATTGGATATTATGATGTCCTTATGCTATGAGCTTAACTCCTTTATGTTTTTATGATTATCAAAGACTTCTCTTAGTCCGCTTCCCTTTTTATTATATCTTTTATTGTTGTTATTTTTCTTCCACAACCAAGGATGGGTGATTGATATTCTAAGAGGCTTTTTTGGGGTCTTTTTGGCTTCCTATTTATCGTGGCACATTTAGGCCCCTAAGCTTGGGTCGTTACAGGCGGAGAAAAGTGGTATTGCCAACATACTCAGCGATCCACCAAACACTTAGGAGATCGCCTATAAATGGTTCTAGATAAAGTCAAAAGGCCAATCAAATTTGATATCCCAAAGCATGTTTGGGGCATCACAGAATCGCACAAGAGATCGCCTAAAGTTGTAGCACTCAAAGTGCCAAAACACTAATGCAAATGTGATATCAAGGATATTTTGGCACATCACCGAATTGGATTAGTGGAATAAAGAATCATCGCCTAATGTTGCAGAAGTGGTAGCCTTATGAAGATGCTAAAGGAAGTGGTCAAGTGCACATTCAACGATCACCGAAGTGCTCGGTGATGGTTAGCCTTGACCGCTGAATGGCATTTCACGGTGCAAACTTTCATATATTTGCATGGAACATATAAGCAATTTTAGAAAGTACATTGAACATATCAGTTCGTACCATATTAGAACAATTAGTTTTTAGTGATAGTATATAGAACTTTTCTCTAAGAGTACAAAGGGGAGTTCGAGGTTTGAAGCTTTTGGGAAGCAATTTAGAGAAGGTTTGCTGGTGATAATCAACTAATTTCTATTCAATCATGTTACTCATGATAGTTGCTGCTATGTTTGGTATCAAATATTTAATTTCTAGTATGTGTGGCTAAAACCCCTGTGTTGAGGGTATGCTATTGATATGGGTTTTTGATTTATCAATTGAGTCTTTGATATTTTGACTTATCTATAGTTTATTTGAGTGACTTGATGTCCATTCCTATGTTTAATCTATAATCTTAAGGTTGCAAACTTGGGGTTTATTCTTGACATCTGATTGTTTCTTTAGCTGGAATGATTAGAGTGTCGAATGGATATAATAGTAGGAAATCTCTAGGGGTTTTAGTTGAAGTCCACAACCATGGAATCAATGGACAAGATATTAGGGGGTTTGCTGAGACTTCTTAGGACAAGCATGTCCTCGATGGTCCACGTATGTTTACTTAGTTTATTCATATGAAAAACCCTTGTATCATAGATGATTTAGGTTACGAGCAACCTGTCCTATTCACTTAATATCAACTCATTTAGTCAAATATCTAGACCCAGTTGGTAGATTGATTCCTATATTTGCACCTCTCTAATATCTTTCCTTAATTGTTGTTTAAATTATTAAATAGAACTTGTTTAGCTCAATCACTATTTTCATTATTGCAACCCCCAAGATCCTATAATTACTTAGCCCAACGAGTCACTTCTACCTTGAACAACAATTCCCTGAGGGATTGATCCCAACCTCTAAAGTTGGGTTATTATGCTGATAATGACCACCCTTGCTTCCATTATGCAGCCGGATTGAGTGACATCACCATTCCAGCATTGAGATGGCACCATTCGAAGCATGTATTGCCGTAGGTGTAAATCAACCTTTGGATAGTTTGATTCAGGTTCTCTTAAGGTGTTGGTTGTTGATTCGCTTTACGATGCCATGGAACAAGTCCAATTGATTCAGAGTAGGCTTCTAATAGCATTGAGCTGCCAGAAGAGTTATGTTCGATAAGAGGGTTAGGCTTCTTAACTTCCCTATGGGCGATGAAGGGTGTGGTGAGATTCGGGAAGAGGGGTAAGCTTAGTCCCAAATTCATTGGCCCATTTATGATTTTAAGGACAGTTGGTGAAGTAGCCTATGAGTTGGCTTTACCACCGAGATTATCCTTCTTTCATCCTTATTTTCATGTTTCTATGCTCCGTCGGTACATTTCAGATGAGTCCCATGTGATTTCTTATGACACTGTTGAGTTGGGTCTAGATTTATCCTTCAAAGAGGAGCCTATAATAATGTTGGACAGGCAGGTCCAGGGTTTAAGAGCCAAACATATACCTTCTATGAAGGTTCAGTATCGACACCATTCTGTTACTGAAGCTACTTAAGAGTTGGATCTGACATACGGTCTAGATAACCCAACCTTTTTGAGGCTTCGGGTGCTTTCTTTTTCTTATGTAGAAGGATGAACATTATTTTTAGTGGTGAATGATGTAATGATCTGGTTGGTCATTTTTGGCCTTATCTATGAAAATTATTGTGTTAACCTTTCGTAAGTTGCATTGAGCCTAATTTGAACTATCTGTTTGGTAGAGCTAGAATCCATAGTTTTAAAAGTTAAAATATGAACTTTGGCATTGTTAAACGCTTACATTATTAAAAAAGTGAGTTTTTATGTCATTTTGAGTTTCAGACGTCAGATCCAGGATTCATGAATTTCAATAGCTTTGGAATGTCGAAATTGAACTATGAGAAGTTAAAGAACTGGATTTGGATTCAAAATGAGGTTTTTAGGCCCAAAGTTGTGATTTAAGGCGTTTCTGGAACAAAAGTTTGACTTTTGTCAACATTTGGAGTTTGGAAGCTTTGATCAGAATTCTGGCAGTTCCAATAGTTCCAGATGATGAAACTAATGTTAGAAATTGTCTCAAAATAATTGTTGGAGTTGTAGAAGGCAGTTTTGGTATTTGAGTTTTAAACTTGTTTTATCGACGTTTTTTGGGTAAATGTGGTGAGGATGCCATAGAACTAATTTCTGATGATTCTCTTAAGTCCAGATTATTGTTTTTGGTATGGATACATATTTATTTTGTGAAACTCTGAGTTCGGATGTGTTTCGGGGGTCTATTTCGAGTAGAAAAATTGAACATGGTTTGTTGGTTTTTGTTGATGTCTAGCACAGGTGGATTTTGATGTGTTGTCAAAATACAACACTTTTGGTGCTTAAAACTTAGAATTTTATGTGTTCTCAATGCGATGTTAGTTGGTTTTATGTGCTTTTGTGTTATATTTGCAGGATTTTAGGTTTGGCATTGATTTTTTGGAAGAAATACAGTACTTGCTGAGTTTTGATGCAGTACAAGACCCTTTACTAGCAGTAGTTCCTTTTATGGGCCGTAAAGTGGGTTTCGTGGACAATTCCAGTAAGGGACTATTTTCTGAAGTTGATTCTATGAACATGCAGACGAGTTGTGGAATGATTTATGAATGTGGAAGATGGTTCGTACCCTGAGTATCAAAGATTGGGACTTTCTAAAGATTAATCAGACGAACCCCCTTACGGGTCGTAAACTACTATATTAGTCATAGAGGGGTGTCGTAAACTTGAAGTCCAAATTTCTAGCAGCTTTGTACGGACCCCGGTATTGGGCTGTAGAATGCAATACAGCCCGTAAATCCCTTTCGTGTGGCGTGCCGATCAGTATCCTATTTTGCTTAGGACTTGTATTTTACTTATTTTAGATAGATTTTTTAGGTTATTTTTCAGGATTTTTCACTCATTACTCAAAGAACTCAGTAATTATAGAGAGAAAATAGTGAGGTTACATTGGAGAGTCTTTGAGAACGCTTGCACTATAATTTCATCTTTAAGCTTGTGATTCTCATTGAAGTTGAATTAGCTTCTTCTTAATTCTATTGTATAAGTGCTTAATTATGTTATGCGAATTCATGATTCTTACATCTACACATAGCATGAGTAGCCAAATCCATAACTAGGTTTGTTGGAACCATGAAGAACTAACAAGGTAAAACCGAATAATTCATAATTCACTGAAAGTGTGCATGCATGTATTAATCAACACTCTTTGCTTTGAATGTTTTCTAATGGTGGCTAACATTAGAACCCGCCTAGTGTTATTGACTGGACCAAGGTAGTAATGAATAGGAAAAAAGATTAAGTAACAGAATTCAATTGTTGTGTTCGCACTAATCAACCAAACTGGGACAAGGGGAGGTTGTATTGGGACTAATAGGTAAGGGTTAGTAATGCACACTATGGAAATGGGTCAAGTCACATAGTGAAATTCACCTCTCACCTTTGAACAAAGGGCTTCGTAAACTTAACTTATTGTCCTGCATGGTACGTACTAGAAAAGGATTAGGTTATCTGGTGATGCTGAGTTGGGAATCATGGGGAACACAAAACCCAAGTATTGTAGTATTTAGTTTATTTTTCATTGATTATTGAAACTCCCCTCTTTTGGGGGAGTAAGTTGGTTAACTACTCGAATTGCAATCATTGAATTCTCTTGAGTCTACGTATTCCCTATGGGTTCAACCCTAACCTTAGTTAGGTTCTATTTCTTAACAACAACCGCTTTATCCTCTAAAAGGAGGTGTAACTTAGGCGTCATCAATATTTTGATGCCATGGTTGGGCAATATGGTTAGACTTAGTTAATTCATAAGAGATTTGGGTATTAATCCTTATTTCCCACAATTTACGTTTTGTTTTTGTTTCTTTGCAAGGTATAAGTGTAGTGTATGCCCCACACACGAAGTCAACATAGACCCTTGACTTTGTTTGACCTAGATAACGCTAACAATGCATCCAATGCAGCTTAAAATAGAAATAAGAATGAGAATGCTGGTCATAATAACCCACCTCCTCTTGAGGATATTGCTCCACAACCTCAGGATTTAATGTCAATGTTTATCAGTGGAATCAATAAGGTTGAATCCTACGGCTATGGAGGTGACTTGAAATGACCCCAAAAAGTGCCCGAAAATGTTACTTAGAAGTGTTTAGAATCGTAATTTTCATATATCTCAAAATCCATGCACGATATCAAAAAACCAGCTTCAATATTCTTGGTCAAGGGGTCATTTTGAGTGGAAAATAGGTCTAACCCCGATTTAAAAACAAACGATTAGTAATTTCTATTTTTGCAATTTTGCTTATCCAGTGTATATCCAATATGGTACCGCGACGAGCCTCCATCATATGTAAATTCAGCCTTTGCGATAGGTCTGCATTGCGGACCAGATGTGAACCTGTGTAAATCGGCCAGTTATTTTATTGCGGTCCAGGGCTTTTAAGTCTTGGGCCTAAGTACCCCCAAACGTGAATATACCTATACTTAACTATTTTTCACCCTCATATCATTCTAAACATTCACCAATACTCATCCAAACACTTAGCAAATATTTTACTCCTAAACTCAAGTCTCAAAACCCTCTCCGGATGTAAGGATTTCCTCTCAAGCTTCAAGTCTCCATCTCCAATCTTTATTAAGTTCATCTCCAAGGCTAAGGTATGTGGGTTTATTTCATAGGTTCCTTTCACCCATGATACCCAAGCTTCCTTTTCTTAAAAATTACATGATTTAAAGTTGATTTACTCAAGGATCTTATTTACTATAAAAATCACTACACATTATGTTTAGATTTATGAAATTGTGACTATTTTGCTACGTTTGGGAGAATTAATCTAAGGTCTATGGTGAGACTTTATGAAGGGTCTTGATGTATATTTTTAGAGGGTGTTACCCAATATCTATTAATGTCTTTACACTGATTCTTCTAGTATGATTTCACTTTTGAATTGCATAGTTTTACATTAGCATTACACACCCTCTAAGTGTTCGATAAAATGTCCAGTTATGGATTCTTGAGGAAGTGAAGGTCCAATATATGTGCTATCAGTTTAATGACTAAATGATGATGAAATTGTGATGAAATTATGATGAAATGATGATTGAATGAAAATGAATGTATGTGTATGATGACGAAAGGGTGTGTGTGTGTGTGTGTGTGTGTGTATATATATATATATATATGATATTATCTCTATATAGTGTTGGAGATGATCAAGCCTAGCCGGGGGGTTGTAGACCCGGGTAACCTATCGAGGGGTTGGTACCTTGGTCGCCTAGCTCGGGGGTGGTAGGCCCGGGTAACCTTGTTGGGGGTTGGTACCCATCAACCTTGATAAGGGGTTTGTACTCTGTCAACCTCGGTGGGGGGTTTATACTTCATCAACCTCAGTGGGAGGGGGTTTGTACTCTATCAACCTCATGAAGGGGTTCGTACCTCATCCGCCTATCCGAGGGGGTGGTAGGCCTTTGCTTGAACTATAATGGTGACTCCTTACACTCGTATTATGTTCTATATAAGCATGGTTTTACTTCAAGAATCATTAATACATGTCATATTGTTGTTCTTCTATCTATTGCTTGCGATTATGCATTTGGCCTATGATTCCTATCTCTTGTTGCATTACATCCTACATACTTAGTACATTTAAACATACTAATTTATACTCTATGCCTACATGATGTCACCATGTAGGAACTGGTGTATAGATCGATCATCCTCTGCCACGTGGCTAGTAGGACTTCTTTCAAGCTTGTTGGTGACTCCTCCATTCCAGGGACATTACTTATGCTCTATTGGTATGTATTAAGACTTTTTCTCTTTGACTTATGTATTGACTATGAGGATGAGCCTGGCTGCTTTTCCTTGTCCCTCGCTCTTATTTATGTAATAAAGGTATTGTTGGACATGTTATATGTCTACGCTATGAACTTGACTCTATTGACTCTTGATGTTTATAATATGGAAGTGTATCCTTAGTCCCAAATTCCCCTTGTTTACATTTATCTCTTATTGTCATTTTAATTGCATCCGAGACCAAGGATGTGTAATGATATGCTATGAAACTTGTTTGGGGTTCCTTCGGGTTCCCCATTCGTCGGTCACGTCTAGTCCCTAGGCTTGGGTCGTGACAAATATGGTTTCAAAGAACTAGGTTGTTAGATCCTCAGAGTCCAACACACTGTGTTGATTAGAGTCTTATTCATGGTTGCGTTGTGCACCACAACTATGAGTAGGAGGCTATGAGACGTTTTAGTAAATGTTTCCCTTCTTCATGCCCTAAGTCATGTTATAGAGTTGAAGTATAATCTTTCCCCATATTGATTGTTCTTTGTTATGCTAAATTATTCCTAATATGAGCGGAAGACAAGCCCACACACCTAAGGAGCAACCGGCCAATGGAGAGCTTAGAGATGCTCTCACCTTGCTTGCACAAGTGGTGGCTAATCAAGCCAACCAAGGGGCCCAAGCCCCTTATGCTCCTACACCATCCTCTCGAGTGAGACATTTCATGAGAATGAATCCCCGAAATTCCATGGGTCAAAGGTGAGTGAGGACCCCCAAGAGTTCATTGATGAGGTTTATAAAATTTTGTCCATCATGGGTGTATGACCAGAGGATAAGGCGGGGTTGGCAGCCTACCAACACAAAGGGGTAACACAAATATGGTACAACCAATGGAAGGATGATAAGGGAGTCGGCTATGGGGTACTTTTGGAGGAGTTAAAGGTGGCCTTCCTTAATCAGTTCTTCCCCCTTGAACTTAGGGAAGCTAAGTTGGTGGAATTTATGAATTTGAGACAAGGGTCCATGTGTATGAGGGAGTATGCCTTCAAGTTCACCCAACTTTCAACGTTTGCTCCTCATTTGATTACCGACCCAAGGCCGAGAATGAACAAACTTGTTATGGGAATCTTCTACTTGGTTAGTCAAGAATGTCGGTCCGCCATGTTGATTAATGACATGAACTTGCCACGGTTGATGACCTATGCCGAACAAATGGAATAGGTGAAATTGAGGGAAAAAAGGGGGCATGAGGCCAAGAGGGCCGTTTGGAGGGTAAGTTCCAAAGAAGTGGCCGGTTCCATCAAGGCCAAAGGCCTACTCATGCATTTGATAAGAGGGTTGCAAATGATCTTCCGAGGGCCCAAGGTGTAAGGGGTGTGGCTCCTATTGATGTGTGTCTAAAGTATGGTAAGGGTCATGGTGGCCTATGTTTGACGAATACCAGTGCTTGTTATGGTTATGGGAGATGGGGCATAAGGCGATAGATTTCCCTCAAAACCGTAACAAGGGCAAGGAAGTTCGCCTACAAGGTGCTAATACGGTCCCATTGGGGAGAAATGGCCGACAAGATGGTGCCCGAAGGCACAACCGGTTCTATGCTTTGCATAGGAGACAAGGGTTTGATGAAGTCCTCGATTTTTTTATTGGTATGTTAAAAAAATTTGACTTTGATGTATATGCATTGATTGATCTGGGTGCCACTTTCTTTTGTTACCCCCTTTGTGGCCGAAAAGTTCCATGTTAACCCCGAGTTGTTACATGAGTCATATGAGGTGTCTACTCCTATTGGTGCGTCTATTGTTACTAGAAAATTTTAAAGAAGTTGTCCTATTTGCATTTTGCATAAATTGTTGCCTTCTGATCTTGTTGAATTAGACATGGTTGATTTTGATGTCATTCTTGGGATGGATTGGTTGCATCCTACTATGTTTATATTGATTGTAGAACCCGTAGGGTCAAATTCTAATTTCCAAATGAGCCTGTCCTTGAGTGGGAAAGTCAAGATGTGGTGGTCAAGGGTAGATTCATCTCTTGCATTAAAGCGCGTAAGTTGATCTCTAAGGGGTGTCTTTACCATCTTGTGAGGGTTAGGGATGTGGAGTCTAAAGTCCTTTCCATAAAGTCGGTTTCGGTTTTAAATGAGTTTCTTGATGTCTTTCCAAATGACCTTCCAAGTGTTCCTCCCAAAAGGGAAATAGACTTTGGCATATACATCTTCCCCGACGCTCAACCCATTTCTGTTCCCCCTTACCGTATGGCCCCGACAGAGTTAAAGGATTTGAAGGAACAATTGAGGGACTTGTTAGAGAAGGGATTTATTAGACCTAGCAAATCACTTTGGGGTGCTCCAATGTTTTTTGTGAAAAAGAGGGATGGGTCCTTTAGGATGTGTATTGACTACCAATAGGGTCACCATCAAGAATAGGTATCCTCTTCCAAGGATTGGTGATTTGTTTGAAAAATTTCAAGGGGATAGCCATTTCTCTAAAATTGATCTCCAGTCCGGGTAACATCAAGTGAAGGTGAGGGAGTTTGATATTCCCAAGATGATTTTCTGGACTAGATATGGGCATTATGAGTTTGTTATGATGTCTTTTGGGTTGACTAATGCACTGGCCATTTTCATGGACCTTATGAATAGCGTCTTCAAATCCTACCTTGATTCTTTTGTTGTGGTCTTCGTTGATGACATTTTGATCTATTCTCGTGGTGAGGAAGAGCATAGGACTCATTTGAGGGTTGTATTGCAAAGATTGAGGGAGGAGAAATTATATGCTAAATATGGAAAGCTTGAATTTTGGTTGAGTGAGGTTGCTTTCCTAGGGCATATGATGTTAGGGGATGGTATTAAGGTAGATCTTAAGAAAATCGATGTGATTAGAAATTGGCCTAGACCATTGACCCTGTCGGATATTAGGAGTTTCTTGGGTTTAGCGGGCTATTATCGCAGGTTTTCTGAATCGATTCTCCTCCATTGCTTCTCTAATGACAAAATTGACTCAATAGAAGGTTAAGTTTGTGTGGACCGATGAATGTGAGAGGAGCTTCCAAACATTGAAAGATAAGCTTGCATTCGCTCCTATATTGTCACTACCAGAAGTGCTTGAGGGATTTGTTGTGTATTCTGATGCTTCCCGGGTTTGTTTGGGTTGTGTGTTGATGCAAAATAGTAAGGTCATAGCCTATGCTTCTAGACAACTCAAAGTACATGAAAGAAACTACATACCCATGATCTAGAGTTAGCTGTCGTGTTGTTTGCATTAAAGATTTGGCATCACTTCTTATATGGGGTGCATGTAGAGGTATTCATCGATCATAAGAGCCTACAATAAGTCTTCACTTAATAGGATCTCAACTTGAGACAAAGGAGATGTTTCACTTAAAAGTAATTCTGCGCAGTTTTTAATTCTGCCCAGTTATTTTCTTACGGTCCAAGACTTTTAAGTCTTGGGCCTAAGTGTCCCCACACGTGAATATACCTATACTTAACCATCCTTCACCCTCATATCATTCTAAACATTCCCCAATGCTTATTCAGACACTTAGTCAAATATTTTACTCCTAAACTTAAGTCTCAAAACCCTCTTCGGATCCAAGGATTTCCTCTCAAGCTTCAAGTCTCCATCTCCAATCTTCATCAAGTTCATCTCCAAGGCTAAGATATGTGGGTTTCTTTCATGGCTTCCTTTCACCCACTCATGGATCTTATTTATTATGAAAAACACTGCACACTATGTTGAGATTTATGAAATCATGACTGTTTCGCTATGTTTCAGGCAATGAATCTAAGGTCTATGGTGAGAATTGATGAAGGGTACTGATGTATATTATTAGAGGGTGTTACCTAGTATCTATTGATGGCTTTACACTAATTTTTCTAGCATGATTTCACTCTTGAATTGTATGGTTCTACACTAGCATTACACACCTTCTAAGTGTTTGATAAAATGTTCGGTTATTGATTCTTGTGGAATTGAAGGTCCAATGTATATCTTATCAGTTGAATGACTAAATGATGATGAAATGATGATGGAATGATGATGAAAAGGAATGTATATGTATGATGATGAAAGGAGTGTGTGTGTGTATATATATATATATGGTATTATCTCTATATAGTGTTAGGGGTAACCATGCCTAGCCAGGGGGGTTTTATGCCCAGATAACCTATCAAGGGGTTGGTACCTTGGTCTCCTAGCTCAGGGGGTAGTAAGCTCGGGTATCCTTGTTGGGGGTTGGTACCCATCAACCTTGATGTGGGGTATGTACTTTGTCAACCTCAGTGGGGGGTTTTGTCCTCCATCAACATCGGTGGGGGATTTGTACTCCATCAACCTCATAAAGGTTTTCGTACCTCATGCACCTATCGTAGGGGGTGGTAGGCCTTGGATTACGCTATAATGGTCACACCTTACACTCGTATTATGCTCTATATAAGCATGGTTTTACTTCAATCATCATTCATACATGTCATATTGTTAGTGTGCTATAGCTTGCAATTATGTATTTTGCCTATGATGCCTATCTCTTGTTGCATTGCATCCTACACACTTAGTACATTTAAACATACTAACACACACTCTATGCCTACAGGATATCACCATGTAGGAACCGGTGTACTGATTGTTCATCCTCCTCCATATGGCTAGTACGACTTCTTTCAAACTTGTCGGTGAGTCCTCCATTCCGAGGATATTACTTATGCTCTATTGCTATGTATTAAGACTTTCTCTCTTTTACTTATGTATTGACTATGAGGGTGAGCCCGATTGCTTTGTCTTGGCCTCCGCTCTTATATATGTAGTAGAGGTGTTATTGGACATGTTATGTATCTATGTTATGGGCTTGAATCTATTGACTCTTGATATTTATAACATGGAAGTGTATCCTTAGTCCCAATTTTCCCTTGTTTACATTTATCTCTTATTGTCACTCTAATTGCTTTCACGACCAAGGATGTGTAATAATATGCTGTGAGACATGTTTAGGTTTCCTTTGGGTTCCCCATTGCTCGATCACGTCAAGGCCCTAGGCTTTGGTCATGACATGACTAGAGCTATTGTCTTACCACCACTATTGGTTGATGCAAAGTCTCTAGTCTCAAGTGGGTTGCCTCAGATGTTGCAGAAGCATGGACTATTTGCGGGCTTACCATCGGAGGATCGTCATAGCTACCTACACAGTGTTGCATTTTTCTACAAGAGTGTGATAGGAACACAAAATTTATCTATGGATGCTGTGGGATTTGTGTCTTCCCATTTTCTCTTACTAGTAATACAATATTGTGGCTATCTGAGTTCCCACATAGTTTGATCGCCAGCTGTCAGATTTGCAGAAGGCCTTTTTTAAGAGGTACCTCCCTAGATCGAAGAAGCTCAAGTTAAAAGACTAGATCAACAACTTTGAGTAACTTCCTAGTGATTTGATCAGTACTACTTGGGAGCGGTTCACGAAATGCTTGAGGAGTCTCCCAGACCGCAAGATAGTTGATGATGCCTTGGTGAAGACCTTCTACAGTGCCATTGATCAAAACAGTCAGGCTTGTCCTAATGCTATCATGGGGGACATATTCTTAGATCTGCCATTCGCGAGGATAGCAGAATGGATGGAGAGAATGGTCAAGACTAATCATGCATGGAGGCAGAAAGATAAAACACCTACCAAAAGTTCATGCACTGTCAATATTGGTTTGGAGCAAGCAAAGATCAATGAGGAAATTATGCAGGAGCTTGCCTAAATTCGTATAAGTATGGAGGTGATGATGAAACAAAACTAGGAGTGAATCAATGCAATAGTTCATCAACCTCCACATGCACCCATGTATGATGATCCTTATTATGATGAGTACACATGTTTTGTTGTTGATCTGATGGGGAATTTTCGGACCAAAGCCCAAGGGTCCAATCAGGACTATTGGTGCCAAGGTCTAGGGAACCAAGATCAGAACTTCAACAGAGATGGAGCTTTCAGGGACAATCGCAGAGGATATTATGATCAAACAGGGATTCAGAGGATCTTGACAGCTTTAGGAGTAACTAAAGACAATACTTAGCATGTAAGCTAATCACCTTCCAAAAAATACCAAAAAGAAATCAAACATATCACGCAAAGAAAGTACTTTATACCTCAAACTATGAACTAGTAAAAGTTTAAAGATAAATTCTCAAAGAACAAGTCGCAAAGGTCCAATAGAACTTCTCAA
>JAABOM020032334.1:0-17283 GCA_011800125.2 Solanum clarkiae
TGTCTGCTCCCAATCCCTTTCCAGCTGCTTAGGAGCTCCATAGTTGTGCCAGGCATCACCCAGTTGACTCCCAGTATAGCCAAGAACATGTCCCATAAATTCTTTGCTGCTTTACCATGGAGGAATAGATGATCATTTTTTTCAGCTTCCTTCTCACACATAACACACCTGGAATTGATCTGCCAACCTTTCTTTTGTAATACTTCATGAGTTAGACAAGCCTCCCTGCATACCAGCCATACAAAACATGCAACCTTTGGTGGGTTTTAGACTTCCAGTTCAGCTTCCAGGGCCATCTATTTGGTCTAGTCTGCAAGGTGTTGGACTTCCAGTAACAGGATTTCACTGAGAATACGCCTTTTCTTTGGATTTTTCATCTCAAAGTGTCAGGCCTCAAATATAAACCTGAATGAGAGTGAAGCACTTCCAGTAATCTTGCAACTTCCTCAATCTCCCAGTCATTCAGACCTCTTCTGAAGGTTAGATCCCACCCTTGTGGGCTCCAAGCTTGAGCAACGGTAGCCTCCCTTTGTAGACTTATGGAATAAAGTTGTGGGAAGGAATCTTTCAAGCTGTCTTCACCAACCCATACTTCATTCCAGAAATCTGTTTTCAAACCATCACCAACGTGAATGGATATGTTCTTATTGAAACAAACCCATAGCCTTCTAATTGTTTTCCATACACTACACCCAAAAGTTCCCATGGCTTCCTTTGTTGTCCATTGAGAAAGTAGGCCATACTTCCTTTCTATGAACCTTCTCCACATAGCTCTTTCTTCTGTGCCAAATCTCCATAACCACTTCTGAAAGAGAGCCTCATTCTGCTTGCTGAGATTCCTTAAGTTCAGCCCTCCTTGCTGGATGTTGAGGGTTAAAACATCCCATTTGACCGGGTTATATCCTTTCTTTTCCTTGTTTCCTTGCCATAAAAAAGACCTTCTCACCCTGTTGATTTTCTTCTCAATGCTCTTGGGTATAGGAAAAAGACTCATGACGTATGTTGGCAAACCATCCAGAACAGACTTGATTAGAGTTAGTCTGCCTCGTATAGAAAGGTATTGACTTTTCCACCTGGGCAATTTTTTCTCACAAGTTTCCAGTACCCCATTCCACACTTCTAACTCCTTGTTCTTGGCCTCTAAAGGGAGCCCCAAGTATTTGGTAGGTAGTGAATCTATCTGGCAGCCTAAAACTTTAGTCAACTCTTGAATGTTCCCAGCTTGGTTAACAGGAAAGATGAAGCTTTTGTCCCAGTTCACATGCAGCCCAGAGACCCCTTCAAAGATTACTAGGATGTCCTAGCATCACAAAATATTAAAGCATCATCAGCATAAAAAAGATGAGATATTTCCAACTCTTCCCCCCTCCCTGTCATAGCACTAAATCCTCTCACCCATCTGTTTGCCTTTGCAATCTTTATCATCTGATTCAAACCTTCCATCACAAGCAGGAACAAAAAAGGTGTGACAGGGGGTCCCTTTGTCTCAGGCCCCTTTGAGATTGAAAGAAACCTTCTGTGTTACCATTTATAATCAGAGAGAACCTGACAGTTGATATGCAGAAGCTGATCCACGTAATCCATCTATTGCCAAAACCCCTGTCTTTTAGAATTTTTATGAGGAAGTTCCAATTGACATGGTCATAAGCTTTTTCAAATGTCCAACTTGCACGTAATCCCTGGTTTTGTCTGTCTGGTTCTAGAGTCTACCAGTTCATTGGCCAGTAAAACAGCATCCAGGATTTTCCTCCCTTTCAAGAAGGCCATTTGGTGCTCATCCACCAACTTCCCTATTACTAATTTTAGCCTTCCAGTCAAATTTAGAGATAATCTTGTAGACCCCTCCAATCAGCCTGATTGGCCTGAAATCCTTTACCTCCACAGCCCCTGGTTTCTTTGGGATTAAAGCCACAAAAGTGGCATTGAATGCTTTCTCAAACATTCCTTTCTGATGAAAATTGTGGATGTTCTGCATCAAATCCTCCTTCAAAATTGACCAGCAAGCTTTGTAAAATTGCATAGTGTACCCATCAGGTCCAGGGGCTTTGTCCCCATCACATAGTTGTAGAGCTTGGAGCACTTCTGTCTCTGTGAATGGTCTTTGAATCCATTCATTCTCCTCATTAGTAACTGTAGGACATCCTCTCAGCACAAAAGTAGGTCTCCAACATTCATTATCAGTGTACAAGTTAGAGTAAAAATCTAATAGTGCCCTGTTAATGTCTTCAGATTCATGAATTTCTTCCCCCCTTACAACCAGCCTGTCAATGGTGTTATACTTTCTATGCGCTGTGGCTAGCCTCTGGAAGAATTTTGTGTTCCTATCTCCCTCTTTCAGCCAAAGAGCTCTTGATTTTTGTCTCCATTTCTCTTCCACTTTCTTAGTCAGAGCTTCTACCAGAATTGTTGCTCTAACCATTAACCCTTCCTGAGTTTAGGTCTCTGTCTTCCTGTGCTTTGTCCAGTTCTGCTTGTTCATCCAACTGACTACTTTTCCTGTTAGCCATGGCAACATTGTTTTCTCTGTTCCAAGATTTTAATTTTTGTTTCAGTAGCCTCAATTTGGTGCAGAGCTTGTAATCAGGGCAGCCCTCAACTTGAAACCCATCCCACCAGTTTTGCACCAAACTGTCAAAACCCTCAATCTTTAACCACCAATTTTCAAATTTAAAATAAGGATGCCTTTTTTTCCCACTCACCACATTCCAAAATTATTGGGTTGTGGTCTAAGACTATTCTGGCCAAGGGTCTTTGTTTGATCTTCTTAAAGCTCTCCTCCCATTCTGAACTAAATAAGAATCTGCCCAGTCTTGCATTATTAGAGTGATTTATTCCCCTGACCTAGGTTTACTTGCCCCCAATAAGTGTAGGATCATGTAATTCTAAATCTTCAATCTACCTGGAAAAATCACTCATGATGTTGGTGGTTCTTGAGCATCCTCTTCTCTCCTCCATTCTCCGGACAGTGTTGAAATCACCCCCTTTCACCCACGGCCCTTCACACAGACCCCTCATTGCTGCCCGCTCATCCCAACATTCTAGCTTCTCCATCCTGGTGTGTGGAGCATATACACCAGTGAAGGACCGGCTAAAAGGCTCTCGAAGATTTACAAAGTTGTAAGTGATCGAATACTGTCCCTCCTCTATTTTGGTGCCCCTCCACACCCTGCTATCCCACAGCAAAAGGATCCCTCCTTTGCTACCATCAGCTTCCCTGAATCCACACCTCATCCATCTATTAGGCCATATGCTGAATGCCACCTTCTCTGTTTCCTTGTTTATTTTGGTTTCCTGTAAACAAACTACATCCCCTTTCTACTGAAGAATACTAATCTTGACTAAATTCCTTGAACTCTCCTGGTTGAGCCCCCTCACGTTCCATGACACAATTTTGACCTTCATTAAACGTTAAATAAAGGTTCTTCCCCTTACTTCTTGATCCTTCCAGTTCCTTGTTCAAGCTTGATTGGAGATTTTTCAGTTCGTTCTTGCCCATACCTTTGCTTTTCGGTGTTGTGATGCCTTTTTGTTTCTTTCTTTCCATCTCTGATTTCCTTTCGTTAATTCTCATTAGAAGCTCTAATGTTTCTCTTTCAAAACCCTCGAACGCAACCCCATATGTATTGCTAAGCTCAAGGATATGTGAATTTACCCAACTTGGTGCTTCTGTCTCCAATTCTGTGGAATCATCAGGGACCTGAATATTGACTGGGTCAGGTTGGAGAACCTGTTGGAGTTGCAATTCTTCTTCTCTTTCTCCAAAATGGGATGTTGTGGTAGTTGAGCCTACTTTCTCAAATGATTCTGACAGTCCCTGGGCTGTGGCGTCCCCTGTTCATGCCAAAAATCATCTTGATTGGGGTTGTCGACTCTTACCACTGTAGTTTCCTTGGTTTTTCTTCCCAGTGCTTGATAGCCGATAAGAAATTTTCAGCCAAAATCTTAATTTCTTCGATGTTTGTAGAAAGAGAAATATTCTTCCCATTTGTCTCTTTACGTAAAGGGCCTTTCAACCCTTCATAATTAAATTTTGAGACATTTGGGCTTCGGCGCAACTCAGTATTTGGGATCAATAAACTAGACCCATCCTCTTTTGTCCCCCAGCTAACCACACTACAACCTGGCACATCACGTGGGATACCATGCGTATAATGAGACGTCCCTTTCTCCTGATACTTGTCAGATCGTACTTCATTGACCGGCATATTATTTTCAAAAACTTTCTGGGTAAACGAAGAGCTACGACCTCCATCTCCGACGATGGCTTTCGTCGGCAGCTCCACCCATAATTGCATCGTGAAGGTGATTCCCCCATTTTCAACCGTAATCTCCCTCGGAATATCATGGCCATCACCTTGCACTCTGATTCTCGCCCACTTCAGATGGTTACGCAACGTGGTCTCCTCCTCTGTTTCTCGCCACCCGCCACAACAGTCGCCATGCTTTAAAGGTGGTGTGAGACCAAAGATGCAAAGGCAAACCTATAATTTTAACCCAGGTGGATTCGAGTCTTTTCGACACCTCTATGGGAGTAACTAATGGATTCCACCAATTGAGAATTAGAGGGGTCTTTTTCCACCCCCAGCTGCCTTCCATGATTAATTCAGCTTGTTGCATGGTGTTGCATTCAAACAGAAAACAATTATTTCTCATCTCATACACACTCAACACGTACGATTGCTTCCATGTGTTTAGGAACTATCTCCTCACCTCTGATAATGTCGCCTCCGCAGTGAACTTCCCCATCAGACTTCTCTTGAGAACTACATTATATTTGCACAGAGCTTCTTTGATACTGATGGTTCCTTCCTTCTGTACCGAGGCCTCTGTTGTGATTCCTTTTCCAGGTCGACTCTCCCACTTCGATCGCCTGACCATCTCAGCGTAGGATACCCCTTCGTCAATGGTTTTGGTGATCACTGGGCTCGTACCAAGCTTGTGGGAGCTTATAAATCTGGCCACCTTCTCCGCAATGTCTGTCCACCCTGCGTTGAAGGTTAGCTCTGGAATAATTAGAACTGCCCTTCGACGCCCCCTCACACTTATCAAGCTGATATACCTTCCATACTTGTTATAATTTCGTGCACAAAAAATTTCTGGAAAGTCCTTTGTTCTCCTCCACCTATGCACTGAGTTGCCTTTTGTCTGAGAAGCCTCTTTCAGGATTTTAACAATCCACTCCATGCAGCCCTTGTTAAACCTTGCCCTTGTGATTGCATTCCTGCTTCTCTCTGTCCATTCGTACCAGAAACCAGTAGCACCCAAGCATCTTTCAATGTCAAAAGATTTAAAACCAACAGCAAAATAGATGAATTTGTCCATTAGAAATCTGAATGCAGGAATAAGAAAGCAAGCTGACTCGTAAGGAGATAGCTGGAAGATAATGGGGAAGATGGGGCTGGAAAAATCTCCCGGCACCCACCGGAAAGAGGGTTCTCTCTCTCCTAGTAAGTAGGAGAGAGAGTAGCATTGGGAAAAGTGTCTGAGAGCATTTTTTAACCCACAGGACCATGTCCTAAATAACTACCATTCCAGAAATGATATTTTCCTGACATTGCCAAGTCTGAATCCAGCATTCACAACAAAGTCCTATATCTCCTGATTTCTTTCTATATACCAACCCCAAAAGAAGAATGTACTAGTTTAGTACTCCAATGCCCCTGGTGACCATCATTTTGAGTGACCAATTTTGTAAGAACATATCGAGTTTTACTGTATCAAAACAAGATTTTGGAGATAAAACACCCAATGAGTTGCTTGTGTAAACAATTTATAAATATAATGCCAAGTGGAATTTAAGATTCTCGATTATTTATTATTTGTCTTCTTACTAAATTATTAAAAATATGATTGCGGATGCAATGGTAACATTGGGATTCCTAATTATTTCTAAAATGATCTAATTGGATTTTGCTGTTTCTTTTTTTTTTTTTTAGTTGCCTATTTTAATTACTTTGGCATGTGCTTGGTCTTTCTTTTAGGAGATGTTGGTAGGGGTGGGCATGGTACGGTATTTAAAATTTCAGTATGGTAATTTGGTTTTCGGTATCTAAAAATACGATACCATTACCATACCAAATTAGCTTGGTATTGTTTGGTATTTCTAATTTTGGTTTTGGTATTTTACAGTATAGTTGTTCAGTAACCATAATTAATTTGACTTCGAATTAATATATTCATATAATAAAGAAGTATAATTTTAATAATATTAAAAAAGTCTCAAGCTAATAAATTAAGTGATGAAACACTATATGCATTTTCAAGTTGTGGATAATAAATAATACAAAAGCTAATCAATGTTTTCAAATTTGTTTTTCTCAAAATTTTCTTCAACATGGTCAATAATGGGAGTGGCAACTGGACTGCCAGGGTTCTTCAAGAAGCTCTACATATATTTTAAAATAATTTGAAATTTAGCATATATATATATATATATATATATATTTCGGTATGGTATAGGGTATTTATTTTTTAAATACCAAATACCATAATTACCATACCACGGTATAAAAAAATTCGGTTTCAATATGGTATTCGGTACATACCATACCATGCCCACCCCTAGTTGTTGGATACAAGTTTTTGACAGATTTTGTTGACTGGCATTTTCTAAAGTGTGTCGAACATCTGGTAATCAAATTGAGTCTTCCATGATGGCTCAATCCACCTATTCCCAAATCCCATCCTTCTCAAGATTGTGAAAAGATAAGCCCAATTAAGATTGTCAAAAGCTTTCTCTATGTCGAGTTTAAACAACCACCCTGAATCTCCTGATTTCTGCTCCCAAGTCATTTGCTATCAATACAGCATCTGAGATTTGTCTACCCTTAACTAATGCATTTTGGTAGCCTGAAACCAGCTTCCCTATTACAGATTTGAGTCCCTCTGCCAGAATTTTTGCTGCTATCTTGTACACATTCCAATAAGACTGATGGGTCTGTAATCTTTTTGTTCTTTTGCCCCTTTCTTTTTTAGGAATGAGGACAATAAAAGAAGCATTATAGGGCTTGACCATATGACAATTGCAGTGAAAGTGGTTTAGGGCCCCGATTACTTCATATTTAATGACCTCTTATGTCTTCTGAAAAAAGGCCATTGTGAATCCATCAGAGCTAGGAGACTTATCAGGTCCTCAAGCCTCGATGGTAACATGAATTGCCTCCTCTTCAAAATTCCTTTTCAGCCAGTACCTTTCCTCCCGAGAGATGGATGCCACATCTTCAAAGCTAACAGTGGGTCTCTAAGGTTCACTTTCCGTATATAGTTGCTGATAAAAACTCAAAATTTCCTCTTTGATCAAAACTTTATCATCCACAATGTCTTTTACCTATTTTGAGTTTATCGATGGTGTTGTTCCTCCTGCCGCCATTTGGCAACTTTTTGAAAGTATCTTGTGTTCCTATCTCCCCCCTTAAGCCACAAGCATCAATGTTTGCTAGCTTTTGCAATTCCTACTTGAGACATCAAACTTTGGATTTCTCTTCTAGTGTCTGCTCTATTCTCTGAAGCATGATCAATAGCAGTTAATTCCTCTAGTGTCCTGTTTCTGTTAGTATCAATTTTGCCAAAGACCTCTCTATTCCTGTTTGAGATATCTTTCTTCGAGTATCTGGGCTTTTGGTATAAAACAAAATCTGGTGTCCCATTAACAGGGTAACTTTTCCACCATACTTTGACCTTCTCCAGGAAACTCTTTTACTCTTGTGAGACATATCGAAGAAGAATATTATTGAATCGTGTCTACATTATTACATTGAGACCTTATTTAAACACTACATTAGACTCCTTTTCCAACTGGGACACTAGGATACAATCCTAATATATATTATTCTTGTTCCTATTCCTATTCTAGTACTCCCCCTCAAGCTGGTGCATACAAGTCATATGTACCTAGCTTGTTACAAGTATAATTAACATGAGGACTGATGAGGAGCTTACTGAGATATCTGCAAGTTGATCCCTTGATTTCACAAAATTGATAGTCAATCTTAATGTACCTAGCTTGTTACAAATGTAATTAACATGAGGACTGATGAGGAGCTTAGTGAGATATCTACGAGTTGATCCCTTGATTTCACAAAATTGATAGTCAATCTTAATGTGCTGAGTCCTCTCATGAGATTTGATTTGATGCATAAATGTCGACAAAACATAGAGTTATAAATTCTTGACTTACAGTGTTTAACTTCCCAAACTAAGCTTGAGAAAATTGTTTCACACCATAGAGTGACTTACACAATCAGTGTACAAGGCTACCAGACTATATATTACATTGGGACCTTATTATTAACACTACAGTATACTCCTTTTCCAATTAAAATCCTAATCCAAGTAGGATTGTATATACTATTCCTATTCCTCTCCTTTCTAAGTGGGAATGTGTATATTATTCTTGTTCCTATTCTAACACCTCTAACCACATGTTTTCGAATTTGAAATAAGATGGATTAGACTCCCAATCCCCACATTTTAAGAGTATAGGCCTGTGGTCAGAGACTACACCAGAGAGTGCTAATTGATCGATTGCTTTAAAACAATCATTCCATTCTGGGGATATCAAGAACCTATCAATCCTTGATGCTTGAATTGGATCATCTCCTTAGTCCAGGTGTAGAAAGCCCCTGCAAAGGCAAATCCAGAATGCTAAGGTCCGAGATGGCATCATTGAAGCTGCTCATAGCCCTGGACCTTGTTATGCAATTGTATCTCTCACTTTCGAAACATCAAACATTGAATTCGACTCCTATGACCCAACTGTCACCCTGCAGTCCTCTTATTGCCGCAAGCTCATACCAAAGGCCTTCTCTTTCAATGTTTGCATCAGCCCCATAAACTCCAGTGAAACACCATCTGAAATTTTCCTGCACGCTTTCCAGCATACATGATACTGAATAGATCCCATGTTGTGTGCTAATATTTACCCAGTTCTCTTGTCCCATAGAATGATGATGCCTCCCCTCGGACCATTTGCTTTTAATTCTCGTTAGCCCATCTATTCCCCCATAACTGCCCAGTGATCAAGCTCGACCATTCCTCTAGTTTGGTTTCCTGCAAACATATTCCATCAGGATTCCAGTTCTGATTAAAGACTTTATTGTTCTCCTTTTAATATGTCATTGAGCCCCTGACATTCCAACTCAAAATTTTTACTTTCATCCAGAGAAGGCTTTGTACTTCCCACTCCTAGCCCTCTTGTCGCCATTATGCTGTATCAGGTCACAAAGAAGCTTGTTTAGCTCATTCTCTCCCTTCTTCCTTTTTGAATTGTCCTTTCCTGAATTGCCTCTTTTCGTTGCAACTATAGTTGTCTCCGCTGTTCCATTCTAAGCACCATATCTAGAAGTTCGTGTTCGAATCCAGCAACATTTACTCGGAGGCCTTGCAAGCTTTCGCCATCACAAGCTTGGTCCATTTGGATGTTTCAATGACTGTAGGAGTGCATCTGCCTTTATCATTGCATGATAGAGATGAATTGTTACAGAAATTCTGGGAGAAGTCAGAATCTGATGCACTTGCCAAGATCAATTGGTTATTCTGAGGAGAAAATCGTGGTGTCCTTGGAATTTGGATATTTTCGTTGATCATCTGCTTTGAGTTGTTCCAATGTGCACCCTCCCACTATTTCGCTAATATCAGTCGCCTGGTTGAGACTTAAAATTTCTGTGGCCCTTGATAATGGGTTAAAACGGTTAAAGTTGTGTTCCATCTCAATTGCTGTTGTCACTAATCATGATAATTTTGTTATGTTAGTAAAATTAATATTTTTGCTGATGATATGACAACTTCTAATTACAACATTAAAAGTTATTATTGCAATAGGGCTGTTTAGATAAAAGAAAAGAAGAGTAACTGTTCCAGAAGCACATCAATCCTCTTGTATAGGAGTTACTGCTTTATTCTTTTTGTATATGTTGTCTTCCCATTATTGAGATGCAAGTTCCCTCATTTTGTCTCAAGTTGTCATTATATACGATGAAATGATATTTCAGGTATTTGTGAAGACCTGTTGTTGTCATGGGGGAATCATTCACTATACAGATCCACAGCAATTTAGTTAAACAGCTTGCTGATGAAGGTGAAAAATTGAAGAAGAAAACGCGGAAACCAAAAACAAAGATACAGAGAGAAAACAAAACAGCACATCAGAAGCTAATCTCTAGTGATCCTGATGTAGTGAGGGGGCCTGCTGCTACAGGATGGCCTGTTCAGCCACCTTTGTTCATGCCAGTTCCTCCACCACCTCATCCTGCAATTGCAGAATTAGATGCCATTCGATCTGTGCTTAAAGAGAGTGAGGAGGTTGTGGAGAAGCTGCAGAAACATGAGGAAAAAATGTTGCAAGAAGTGACAAAGAAGGCAAAGGATCTACACGATAAGGAATTCAAACTTCCGAATCAAAAGCCTATCCCCTGTTTGGATGAGAGAGATGCTTGTTTTAAATGCTACAAGGAACATGAAAAGGACCCCTTAAGCTGTGCTAATGTGGTTCAAAATTTTGCAGAATGTGCTCGCAGAGTTAAGCAGCAAGTCAGCCTGGCAGATAAGTAGATGTAGATCACAAAAGACATTTACAAAGTGGTGGCCATTTCACTTGGTACAAATAAAAACAATGTATGGTTTTGACCATGTAGACTGGAAGAAGCTTATGGTGGTTGTATTTTTCTTCTTTTCCTTTGGCTTCTAAGTTGTGGATGCAATTGACTTTGGCATTTGCCAAAATAAAATTTTCCTTAACAGGAGTTATTGCTCCAAATTCGATCCAAGTGATTCGCATGTTTCCATTTTCCTCTCTTTTATAACTTGCATAAATTTCAGTGTACGGAGAAACCTACATCATATCCCTTACTCTTTTCTAATTTACAAAAATCTCCTAAATTATGAGCCATCCAAATACATCTCGATATGTGTGGTACTTAACATTAATTAACTATTCTGTTGTGATTAAAAAGGAAACAAAACATAAACATGAAGATGAAATTCACAAATCACGTTAATGTCAATCTCTCTCAAGTTATAATCACTTCAAACAATTAAAATTTCAAATTTTCTTTCTCATCTCTCTCAAATCGTCCCAAATAAAAAACAGTAAAACATTATCTAATACATGATGAATGTATTTATTTTGCTGCGACATTAAGTAATCTGAAAAAAAAAAAACCGAGGTGAGTTATGAACGATACAACACATGTATTGTGCTATGTAATAGAATTTTTTGTCTGGTAAATCTCTCCCTCAAGCAACCAATACGTGTATCAGTAGAGTAAAGTGGGGCAAAGAAGATAGCAAGGCTTCTGGTCAAGACACAGCCTATCGAAGGCTCAAATTTGTCAGACTCAAGTATGTTCCTCTAGTCTACAAGGATCTATGATGCTCAAGTCACACCGGATACAATATAACAGTTTATCAATCATGACAAACGCAGGTCTATGGTATCACTAGCCTAAGCTTAGACTAAGGCCCAACAACAACTGATAATCATAAGTATGGTGGACAGTCAGTACGTCAATCACATGTATCCTCAACATATCAAACAAGTACTCTGTTAGTCCCAAATAGTTACGAATAAAACAACTAGTTGGTATACTAACACAAGTATCCTCAACATGTCACACAACTAAATAGACAGTCATATAAATTAGCTAGTATAATAATGTATATCCTTAACATGTCACACAGCTAACCAAGCAGTCATACATATCAGCTAGTACAATTATGTCAACATATATGCCTCCAACTAATTCCCTGCTCAATATTTATGCTACCCCAAACAGTATTTACATGTTCAACTCAGTCTAGAAGAAGGGAGACCACAATCTACTTGAATGCCAATCACATGCGCTTTTGATTATTTTGTAGACTCTTTATCCTTTCGAACAATCTCATAATGTTGCCAAGCTAGCAGAAATAGAATCACAACTTCAATATGGTCATATAGACGCTAAAATCAGAGAGAATGGACTTATACCAATTTTGGGACTAGAAAGCGAGAAATCGGCCCACACCGAATCCCAAAACTAAGCTTGTATAACAATTCTTATACTTATCTAAGCTTGAACCTCAAATTCAAGTTCAATACGATATTTAAAATGATACAAAATAGCCTAACAATTCAAGATAATTCTTTACGAAAAAATCGATATAGGAAGCAAGTTCACACACATTTTTACCTCAAACACAAACCAATCAAAATTTTTTAAAAAATCATAGCATGTTCCTCGAGAAAATACAAAAAATAAACTCAAATATTACTGAAATCTGATTCAAAATGACTAAGAAATTGCATTCCAAAATTTTCGACAATTAACTCCAAACACAACATCAAAATAATGAAATTTATCTTGAACGGCATGCCAAACCATTTTTCAACAATTCCACGACATTCCTCTTCAAAAATTATACAAGTTAGCCTTTTGAATCACCTGATTTGACCTTGAAATTAAGAAGTTATCGTTGTTCAAAGTTTCTCTTTGTTTTGGTTCGAATACTAAAAATTATACGATGTAACCGTCTCAAGGGGGTCATAAAAGCGGACTATATGGGTCATTCTAGCAAAGTTCTGCTTTAACGAACTCAGGGTTCGGAAAAGCAACCCCACAGATGACAACAACAATCAAATCTTAATCTTGATGCTCCGAACTCATCCGAAGTCTGAAAAATACAAATCATATATAAAATTTGAGCGAAAATGACTTACAGTATTTGACATTGGTATTAAAATTTTCATCTGAGATTGTTTCGATAAATGTGGGTAACAAGAAATATATGTTAGTATGTTGATGCTGGAAATTCCGGACAATTTATATGCTAAGGATTCTTGTGCAATTTTCTTGTTAATTAAGAGGTTTTTCTCTTGTTGGATGGCTTTATTATGAAGTAGTACTTATGTATTAAACAAAGGGTAGTGTTGCAGCAATGTAAAAAGGCTGATTAACTACTTTTACAGTCCACAAAAGCGAGTCGTTATATGATATCGCAATTATGTGCTTCGTATGAACTTGTGGACTATTGGAGAGAAAGTTGTTGCTTCATGTCCTAAATAACTGATTTATGGTTGTTCTGAAACTGGTTCATAGCTGGTTGTATGTATAAACGTTGCTGGAACAATTATGTTAAAGTTGGAATCGATTTGGAAATTGTTAAGGTCGAAAGGTAGCGAGGAAAGATAACGTTATGCTGCCCGTTTTTAGATTGCGTGGAATTATGATGTATTGTGCTTTGTGGGCTGTTGTAAGGCTGTTATGGACTTAAAATAGGTTGTACATGATGTGTACATGCTAATGTGTATTAGAAAATACGATTATTGTTTCGATAAATGTGGGTCCTACTTCCCGAAACCTTATTTGGTCGATTCCACTAAGAGCTCGAAATGAAGCTGAACGCCTTGGGAACAAAACAAAAGGTCACTTTAGACCAAACTCGATATTTTTGAATCTAACCAAGTTGTCAAAACTTTTAATCGGACACTTTTTCCAAAAATGTTGGCCAAAGTCAACTATTTGCCTATTTTGAAGGCTAAAATGCAAAATTTGATATAAACTGATATCAAAACTTTTGGTACTCAAACTCACTATGTTTCTCCCATAATTTGACCATTCTGGAGTCAAGAGAATTTTCAAAATTTCGTTTTAAGGCTCTTTATCTAGACTTTACTGCAAAACTCATTTTCTACTTTAAACTGACTTGTAACATGAAAAATTGCACATCTTCCAAATGAGCGACCAGGTGTCTGTACTATCAGTGCCAATAAGTCACAAATGACTTGAGGTCACTATAGGAATGCTCTAACCGGTGCAAAATATGCAATTACACTAAAATAACCTAGAGGGTCATTATAATTTTTAACCCTTTTTCCTTAATTAACTTTCCTCAGGCTATTTTATAGCCTAATAATATCACGCCCTGAGAGGGTATCATAGACGTGACTAGCACTCGGAGACTATTGCTAGCCCCCAAGCGAACCACTCTGTCCCTTTGTCATCATTTACTCAATTCATCAGCGGAGTAGAAATGATCTAATGAATATAAATGCTATCCTATCAGAGTACTTATACTATCAACATCAGTCTATCATAATGAAACAGAATAGATAACAAAAATCTCAAATGCAAAGAATGAAAGAAAGAGGGAAAAGAACCCTTGACATCAACATCCATATCTATGTCTATGAAGCCTCTATACTATAGTCTGAAACGATACCATGACAGGCCATGACTATCAACTATCAAGTAAAAAGGACTATCCAACAATAAAAATAAATATCTTCCGAATACTGGGAAGGACTCACCACTGTCCGGAATGAAGAGCTTTGAACCTCAACGATCGAACTGCTGAAGTCCTCGGTCTATAGTATCTGTATCATAAAATAATGCAGTGCCAGAGGGGCGTTAATACATGGAATGTACTATAAGTAAAACGGGCTAAGAAAACGGAAATAGTTTAATCATCACCAGTCCATCACTCAGCCTCACCTCAGGTATAAGAGACAAGACTCTATCACTTCACTAGCTATCAAGCATCAAATATTCACTTCACCTCGGAGTTCTATCATCATGAAACCTATCTGGGAGTTTCTCTAACCGACAACCACTACCTATGAGCCGGTAGTAAAACAACGAAGAGATGTCGTTGCCTCATCCGTCCAATACCTTGCCTGGATAAAGAATGAGTCTGTCAGTGGATCCAATAGTCTGTCAAGTCCCCTTTCGGGACAAAGGAAACATCTGCTTTCACGGTCCAATCCTCTCATACGCTGGCCACGTAGTTAATGGGTTCGAGTGGGACTCACTCTTACCATTTCGGTGCTAATACTCCTCCCAGGACTCAACATGCTCATAAATCTATCAATCCTTCAAGAAACCTCATCACCCAACCTCTACAAGCAAGATTTTCTATCCAATCTAAGGGAATTATACCTATTCAACTCTATCAACAATAGTTTCAGTTATCCTAGTCATCCACACACTCGATTCAAGACTCAGACTCAGTCAGACATCATTCTCAGGCATTCAAGGCTCTAGACATCCCCTAAGTTCATTATTCAAGTCATTATAGAGAGAAAATTTTAAGGATCAAGTCACAATCATATAATAACATAAAAATATAGTAAGCTTTAAACATGATGATCATCAATTAATGATATAAAATTATTGTTTAAAAATTTAAAATACAAATTCAAGCTATTATACAAGAATTTAAAATAATTATTCAAGAATTTAAAGTAGTCATTCAAGAACTCAAAGTAATTACTCAAGAATCTTTAAGAATTCATACATCAAAGCTCTTAGATATGAATTTTCTATCTTAACTCTACAGTGGCACATAGGAGATCAATCCCATGCTTTTGGGTAGCCTTTACATACCTGGGAATGACGAATCTTTGAAGAACCTTGAATCCTCCTCTGGAACCCTTCCTTTTCTCTCTTTTTCTTTCTTAGACTTAGCATAAAAACTAATAGACTTAGGATGGTTTTGGGTTTAAAACTTTTTTGTACGAAAATAGGTTGAAAAATCGACCTGGGGTGTAAAAATATATCAAGAAGGACGAAATTGCCCTTCCCAAATTAAAAATAAAAAATAGTTTCCTCCTGCACTAGTGCGCGACGCGCACTGGTGTAATTTCGCACTTTTTCGCGAAATTTCAATTTTCATCAAATTTTTGAAAAAACTCAAAGTGTGGTTCCGCTTCCTCTCTGCGTCGCGGAAGGAGCGTGGAAATCTCACTGTTTTAAGCTCATTTTGAAAAAAATAATTTGCGTTTTTCGCTTAAAGTCGAGTCGAGATAATTTTTTGACTTAGTTTTTCGCACTGATCGCAAATTCTGTCTCGGATTTTCCATCAGACCTTGGGAAGATACGTTGTGCGCACGATAAAGTTTAGAGATATTTTAGTAATTTCACGAAATGTTACAAATAACCTCTCCATCGCATATAACCCTCAAATGCATTAAATTATCTCATTCTAAATTCTTTGAAGAAAAAACTAGAGTTCTTCATCTTCAATCTTCAAACCAAGGATTTGAGTTAGTTCTAAGGGCGGCTCAATATAATTTGTAGCCTAAAACGAAATTTTAAAATGAGGCCTTAAGGATTTGAATACATTTTTAATGTAAAATTTATTTTTTATACCTTTTTGAGATTCAAAATTATAAATAAATTTGTTTGATGATCATTTTCTCCCAATAATTATTTTTCAATTAATAGTACATTTAACTCATTCTATTTATCTTGAGACATTGTTGATCTTATCTACGATTTTATCAATTTTGATTTTAAAAAGTTTATTCAATCGATATAATTGTTATAGGAACTCTAAGCAATATATGCATTTAGAAAATTATAAAATAGTTTTATCTAAATGAAATATTTCTTACATTTCTACGTCCTTTGTCCACCACGTCCATTAAGCAATACAATAAATAAAAGGATATCATTATTAAGTTATTCTTTTTTTTTTATTTTTTTAAAAAAATTGAGCAGTATTTAAAATAAATCTTCTTTGTTGTTAATGGTATAATTGAAAATAATTATTCACTTTAGTCTTAAATTCCTAAATGAACTTTTAGAGCTAAAGCAACATTAAAATGAGATGGAGGAAACATTAAAAGTATTCAATATTCTTTTAAAAAAAATCTACATACTATAAATCTATAATTGTTAAAAATTTAGGCCTTACAAAAATTGGAGGCCTAAAGCCTTTGCTTCAGTGGATTCATGCTAAAGCCGACATTGGTTAGTGCTTTCCTTCTAGGTATGTAAGGCTAACTAAAATATGGGATTGAGTTTATCCAAATGCCCTACTTTTTGGTTTAGTTGAATTGAGGTTAAGGTTGAGTTTATGAGTTTTCTATGACTGGGTTCTTGAAATCATCTTAAATTTTAGTGAATTCTCACATGCTATATCATAAACTGATGTATTTATGAGTTAATGACTTTAAGTACATGTTTATACATTTCTTCCCATGAACCCTAAGGGTCTGTTTGGAAAGTCACCTAGTAATTGGAATAGGTGTAATTACTAGGGTAATAATTATATATCCTGTAATTACACACTCTGGTAATTACACTATCTTGTTTGTTTGTCAGAGTATAATTACAATGTAATTCCCATTGTCTTGTTTGGAAGGACAAACGTAGTTACACATGTTATGTCGAAAAATGACTTTTATTTTGAAAAGAAAAATTCGAAAATCAAAAACCGATTTTAACTCAATTAATTTAAGTGAAACCAATTCTCGAAATTCGAAAGAAAAACAGAGTCGCCACCTAATTTTGCGGATAATTAGGA
>JAABOM020032354.1:0-17280 GCA_011800125.2 Solanum clarkiae
CTCAAACATTAGAAACGTTTTTCACAAAAATCAAATAAACAATATTTTTCATAAATTGATCGTAAAAAGAAATTCCAACACAAAAATATACTAAAAGCACATTAATAAAATATTAAAATAATAAATTTAAATATAAAAGTTTGCAAGGTTTGAAATTTATTTTATTAAAATGAATAAACTATAACTATAACATACCAAAAATTATCTCAATCAATTGAATAAGTCTTGTCTAGTAGAGTCTTATTTATGGGTGTGTTGTTGACCACACTTTATAAGCAGGAGGATATAGGAAATTAGGAATTATTTCCCGTCATTCATGTTCTAAATCGTGCTATAGAGTTATACTCTATGAAAGTTCCATTCTAATTCGTGCTTTGCGCATTGTAGAATTGTGATCATGCCTCCTAGAAGAGCCGTCAGAGGTAGAGGATGCACCGTCAAATAGAATGTCAATCCACATGAACCTCAAGGACATGAGGAGCCCATGGAACAAGCTATCTCTATTGCGCCGCTCCCGCAAGATGAGGTCTCTAATACTGAGCTTCGCCAGGCTACCCAAACTCTAGCCCAGATTGTCACAGCACCTGTTGCGAGATAAGGAGTGCCCGACAGGATGCCCATTACATTTCTAGAGTAGGGGAATTCTTGAGGATGAATACGCCCGAGTTCAATGGGTCTGCTTCCACTGAGGATCCTGAGAACTATGTGGAGGAGCTCCAAAAAGTGTTCCAAGTAATGCATGTGGATGATGCTGACTGAGTGGAACTGGCTGCTTATCAACTAAAGGGTGTGGCTAGACTATGATATGACCAGTGGAAGAAGGGTAGAGGGGAGAATGCCCCCGTGATGAATTGGGCTATTTTCGAGGAAGCTTTCTTGGAGCATTTCTTCCCAAGGGAAAGAAGAGAGGCAAAGGTAAGAGAGTTCTTGAACTTGAAATAAGGCTCTATGACTGTACAGGAGTATAGGATGAAGTTCACTCAATTATCCTATTATACTCCGGATATGGTTGCTGATATGAGGGGAAGGATGGGGATGTACATTGATGGTTTGGATAGAGGGCCAAAGAGAGATGGGAGGGGAGCTATGCTCGTGAGTGACATGGATATAGGGAGATTGATGACTTTTTTACAACAGGATGATGAGGAGAGGTAGCATTGTAAGGAGGTATTCAGTAATAAGAAGGCAAAAATCTCCAGCTATGAGGGTGGAAAAAAAGGGAACGAGAATCAATTTCCAGCACCATCATCCGCTAGTGCACCTGCACCTAGAGTCAAAAATGATTAGAGGTCCCAGAATGTTGGAGCCCATAGGTCTTAGTCCTAAGCAAGTATGGATCAAGGTAAATTGGGTAAGCCAGGATGTGGCAATTGTATTAAACTGCACTTGGGGAGACATTTTAAGGGAAGTGATGTATGCTACAAGTGTGGCCAAGTAGGTCACTGTCAGAGAGATTGTCCAAAGTGTGGTAACTGGACTCAATCTTCTGTACCAGGCTTGCTAGCTAAGGGAAATCAGAGAGGTACCACGAGGGGCGCAAGCGGAAATACAAATCCTTTGTATGCCATAGGTAGTCAAGATGATTAGGAGAACTCCCCAACTGTTGTGACAAGTATAATTCAAGTCTTTTCTATTGATTGTTATATGTTGATGAATCCTGCTACCACATTATCTTTTGTAAATCCTTATATGGCCAGTAGATTTGATAGGACCTCTGAGGGTCCACCCGAACCCTTTGATGTTTATACTCCAATGGGTGAGTCCATTCGAGCTGAGAGAGTCTATAGAGCTTGTGTAGTATGCATTTATCATAGGGATACTATCATTGATTTGAATGAGTTAGATATGACTGATTTTGATTTGATCCTTGGCATTGATTAGCTCCACGTCTATTATGCCTCTATTGATTGTAGAGCCCGAACCATTAAGTTTCAATTCCTGAATGAATCGATTTTGGAATGGAAGGGTGATTCCGTAGCACCTAGGGGAAGTTTTATCTCATATCTTAGGGACAGAAAGATGATTGCTAAAGGGTGTACCTACCATCTTGTGAGATTCAAATCTGATAATGTTGAGTCTCCAACTCTTTAGTCAGTTTCGATCGTGAATGAGTTTTTAGAAGTGTTTCCTGAGGATCTTCCCGGAGTCCTTCCCGATAGGGAGATTGACTTTGGGATTGATGTTCTTCCTAATACCCAACCTATCTCAATTCCACCTTATAGGATGGCCTCTGTTGAATTGAAAGAATTGAAAGAACAGTTAAAAGATTTGTTAGAGAAGGGCTTCATAAGGACGAGTTTCTATCCTTAGGGTGCCCTTATCCTATTCATGCGAAAGAAAGATGGGTCTCTCAGAATATGTATGGACTGTAGGCAACTGAAAAAAGTCACCATAAAGAATAAGTATCCTCTACCAAGTATAGTTGACTTGTTTGACCAACTTCAGGGTGCCTGTTGTTTCTCAAAAATAGACATCCAATATGGTTACCATTAGTTGAAAGTGAGGGAGTGTGACATTCAAAAGACAACCTTTACGACTAGATATGGCCATTTCAAGTTCTTAGTCATGTCCTATGGGCTGATGAATGCACCTATAGCATTCATTGATTTAATGAATAGAGTGTTCAGACCATATGGGTATATGTTTGTGATTATGTTTATTGATGATATCAAGGTGTATTTAAGAGATGAAGAGGAGCATTCAAATCACCTCAGAATTGTCCTCTAAACCCATTAAGGACCGTGAGTTGTATGCAAAGTTTTTGAAATGTGAATTCTGGCTTAAGTATATGGCTTTCTTAGGCCATATTGTCTCCGGTGATAGTGTTCAAGTGGATGCTCAAAAGATTGAAGCAGTTAAGAACTAGCCCAGACGGACCTCTCCAACTGACACAAGAAGTTTCTTGGGGTTGGCAGGCTACTACCACAATTTATTAAGTATTTTCTTCCTTATCCATATCATTGACAAGGTTAACTCAGAAAAAGATCAAGTTTCAGTGGTTCGACGAGTTTTAGAAAAGTTTCCAAGAATTAAAGACTAGACTGACTACTGTACTAGTCCTAACCTTGCCCGATGGGCAGATGATTTTATAATCTATTGTGATACTTCGAGAGTTGGATTGGGATGTGTGTTGATGTAGAGGGGGAAAGTGATAGCCTGTACTTCCAAACAACTTAAGATTCATGAGAGGAACTATCCAATGCATGATCTTGAGTTGGCAGTGGTGGTGTTTGCACTTAAAATCTGGCTCAACTACTTGTATGGAGTACATGTGGATGTGTTCACCGACCACAAGAGCTTGCAGTATGTTTTTAGTCAGAAAAAGCTCAATCTGCGTCTGAGAAGATGGTTGGAGTTGCTCAAGGATTATGACATAAATATTCTCTAGCATCCAGGTAAAGATAATATTGTTGTCGACGCTCTTAGGAGGTGTCCATAGGTAGCACAACCATATTGAGGAAGGGAAGAAGGATCTATCTAAGGAAGTGCACTGATTGGCCTGATTGGGAGTTCAACTAGAGTAGAGTGACGAAGGAAGAGTAAATGTTCAAAATGGATTTGCTTCATCTTTGGTGGCAGAGGTGAAAGAAAAGCAAGACCAAGATCTTGTCCTACTCCAATTGAAGAAGGTTGTCCACAAATAGAAAGTGATGGTCTTCTCTAAGGGGAAGATGGGGTATTGAGGTACCAGAATAGATTGTGCGTTGTAGATGTTGATGATATTTGAGATAGAATCATGGTTGAAGCTCATAGCACTAGATACTCCATTCATCCTGGCTCTACCAAAATGTACCACAACTTGAGAGAAGTCTACTGGTGGAGTAGACTGAAGGGGGATATTTTTGAATTTGTTTCTAAGTGCCTAAGCTGTTAGCGAGTGAAAGTTGAGCACCAAAGGCCATGTAGATTGGCTCAGAATTTTGAGATTCTAAAATGGAAGTAGGAGATGATTAATATGGACTTCATTATTGGTCTAACGAAGTCTCGAAAGCAACATGATTTGATATGGGTGATTGTGGATAGGATGACTAAATTGGCTCACTTCTTAGCAGTTAAGATAACTAACATCGCGGAGGAGTACGCCAAGATGTACATCCAAGAGATTGTGAGATTGCATGGGCTTCCCTTGTCCATCATCACGGACAAAGGAGCTCAATTCACCTCCCAATTTTAGAGATCGTTCCAAAAATGATTGGGTACGAAAGTTAATTTGAGCACAGCCTTCCATCCACAAATAGATAGTCAGGCAGCACATACAATTCAGACGTTGGAAGATATGTTAAGAGCCTGTGTTCTTGATTTCAAGCATAATTAGGATCATCACCTATCATTGATTGAGTTTACATGTAATAATAGTTATCATGCAAGCATTCAGATGGCTCCCTATGAAGCTTTGTATGGGAGGAGATGTAGGTCACCAATTGGGTGGTTCAAGGTTGGGGAAGGGAGTTGATTGGGCTTGACCTTGTCCATCAATCAATGGAGAAGGTTAAAGTCATTAAAGAGAGGTTAAACACTGCACAGAGTCACCAGAAATCCAATATTAATGTGAGGAGAAGAGATTTGGAGTTTGAGGTGAATGACTGGGTATATTTGAAAGTGCACCTGTGAAAGGTGTCATAAGATCTGGGAAGAAGGGTAAATTGAGTCCATGCTATATTGGACCCTATCAGATTGTGAAGAGGATTGGGAACGTTGCCTATAAATTAGAGTTGCCTTTCGTGATAGATGGTATCTATCTGGTGTTCCACATGTTAATGTTGAAGAAATGTTTAGGAGATCCTAACTTGGTAATTGTTGTGGAGAGCATTTGAGTGAAGGATAGTTTGACCTACGAATAAATTTCGGTCCAAATCCTTGATCGTCAGATTCGCAGATTGAGAATCAAAGAGATAGCCTTAGTCAAAGTCCAGTTGAGGAATCAATTCATTGAGAAGGCCACATGGGAAGCTGAGGAAGACATGAAAGTGAAATATCCACACCTATTCCTTCCAGTGGATGAGAATGTTGAAGGTAAATTTCCTTACCCTTAACTAAATTGATTGTCTTTTCTTGATGATTCTCTATTCTTGTGTCTGAATAGAGATTATTTATAGTGATGAGGAGTCGAAAGATTGATTGATAGTTGCGAATGTTGAGATGAGTTTTGAGTCTATTCGTGCCTTGATATCCACCTTTACTCATTATTTGAGGATGAGTGATCCCAGGGGAAGATGATGTAATACCCAATAAAATTACCAAAACACCCCTGGAATAGAGACGTGCACGTAATGTGTCTTCCCATGCTCCATCTGTGTCACGACCCAAGCCTAGGGCCTAGACGTTACATAGCGAATAGGGAACCTGAAGGGATACTAAATAAGCCTTTTAGCATATCATTACATATCCTTGGTAGTGGAAGCAATTGTACAACATCAAGAATAGTAAAAGGGGAAACACGGGGCTAAGGGACTTAGTTGATACCATAAAACATAGAAAGTCAAAGTATAGCATTAATATATCATAATGTTCTAACGATACCTCTATTACGTAGATAGGAGCGGGGCCAAGAAAATCTCTGGGCTTACCCTCATAGTCATAAGTTTCCAACATAATAAGAGTCAATACATAACATAAATTCAAAGAAACATGTCCTCAAAGTAGAGGACTCACCTACTTGCTTTGAAAGGTAGTACTAACCACGTTGAGGAGGAAGATGATCAAGTGGACCTCTGGTTCCTACATGGTAACATCATATAGGTATAGAGTATGCGTTCGTACATTTGAATGTACTAAATATGTAGGATGCAATGCAATAATAGATAGTCAAAATAGGCAAAATGCATAATCGCAAGCAATGCATAGGATAATAGCAATATGATATGTATGAATGATGCTTGATGTAAAACATGCTTATATAGAACATATTACATGTGTAGGAAGAGACCATCATCATAGACCAAGAAATTTAGTACTTGGAATCCAAGGTAAACCACCCCTTGAAGGTGTTTAAGATATCAACCCTCAACTTAGTTAATGGGTTTACCACTTCCCATCAAGGTGTTTGAGGTATCAACCCCTCAACATGGTTAATGGGTTTACTACCTCCCACCAAGGTAGTTGAGGTATCAACCCCTCAACTTGGTTATGGTCAACTTACAACACTAAAGATACCTTCCATGAAATCAACACACATATAAATGTTCCTTTTATCATCATAAAGTTACTTAGTTCATAGGTCATGCAATAGATCATCAATAGCTCAATAGTTCAAAATCGGACATTTTATCAAACACTTGACGAGTGTATAATGCTAGTTTAAGTTCATGCAATTTAAAAGTGAAATCATGCAAGAAAACTTGAAGTAAATCAATCCACCAACACTTGGTAATACCCTCATGCATGATACATCAAAACCCTCCATCAAATATCAAGAGAGACCATAGTTCTATAGCTTAAAACATGTATAATCATAACAAATAAGTCATCTCATGGTATAGACGTAAGATAAGTAAACATATGTTTTTAATCACATTTTCATAAAACCCCAATATAGTATATGATCATAATCACTAATAAATAATACATATGAGCAACACAACTTGGGAACATGTAATTCTTTATAGAAATGGAAGATTGGGCGCCATGGGGAAAGGACCCAATGGTTGAAATCCACATAACTTGGACCTTGAGTCTCTTGAAATTGTGGTGGGAAAGAATGGAAGCTTGGAATGGAGTCTTTCCAAAGTTATTCTTGAGTTTTCGGAATTTGTATTGGGGTCTTAGTAGAGGCTTTTGAGTGGATTTGAGAGTGTATTCAAGTTGCGAGTAATGAGTTTTGATCCTTTGGAATAGGGTTTGTCTTTTGGGGAGGCTAAGATAGCGTTGAAAGTCTAAAAAGGTCATTAGAATGAATTAAATTCATGAAAATGCCATTATGAACGAATGGAAAAATTGGCAAAGTGATAACCCACCAACGCCCACACGGGTCGTGCGGCACTGCACGGGTCAAGTGGAGTGCCCATGAGACAAGACTTGGTCAAAAATTGGAAGTTGGAAAACTTAGAAAATTTAAAGTCATCGTCACTTTGATGGGAGCCCTTCACAGGCCATGTGGTGCTACACGGTCCGTGTAATGGTCCGTTGAACCACACTTGAGAAACAAAATGCTTTCAGGCTACCCCACGCCAAAGGCCGCGAGCCGTCTGACCTGCCACGGCCCGTCAAGGTGCTCGTGCCACCACACTTGGTCAAAAATCCTCTCATGCCCACTCTTCCTCACTTGTACATACTCCACGACCAGCCACATGGTCAGTGGCAAGACACACGACCCGTGCCACTGGCCGATCCCCATGCCTTAGACCAAAAATGGTCCTTTCCAACTAAAGGAATCACTCATGCCCTGTCCAAAGCCTCGTTGTCCATCTAACCACCCGTGTGGTTTCACTACACAGGAGGGTCTCACGAAAATGGTCATGACTCCTTCATCTGAGCTCGAAATGAGGTGAAACCAAGTGTGTTGGAAAGCTAGCTCAAAGGGCTTTCATTTGATATGTCGTGGGTTTTCCAGTTCTTTGTGTGCTAAATGTTATGCTCGTTTAAAGTTGACCTTGGCATAAACCAACACCCATAACTCAAATCATAAGGAAGTCTTGAACTCGTCTAAGTACTAGAAGTCTCCCACGACCCTAATACTATCCCAACCTAACCAAATGAGGATTGAATCATAGATACGTAAGAGCATGGAGTTACAGGGTGTCATAATATCTCCCACTTGGAAACATTCATCCCCGAATATCAAAGAAAAGTACACAAGGAAAGTAATCATGAAGATTTTGGCCCAACATGAATGCAACAAATGCACTGAAACATTATTTTTAAAATTCTCAACATGAACATCAAAAATCACCATAAAACTTGTCAATATAAAATGAATGCATGCAATGATATAAGGGCCGAAACTTAAAACTTGAAATTATATAGGGGATTTAGATTAGTACCTTGGGCTTGAGTAGAATGGAAGAGATAGGGATATCGATTTTGCATGTCCGCCTTGGGTTCCCATGTGGCACTTTTAACTTGGTGATTCCTCCAAAGGACCTTAATGGAAGCAATGTCTTTGTTCCTCAACCTCTTCACTTGCCTATCCAAGATTTCTACCGGAACCTCCTCATAAGTCAAATTATCTTCAATAAACCCCACAACATCAAGATTTACAATAGCACTTGGGTCACCCACACACTTCCTCAACATAGACACATGGAAGATCGGATGAACCATATGCATGTCATTGGGAATTTCCAACTCATAGGCCACCTTGTCAATCCTCCTCAAAACCCTATAAGGACCCATGAATCTTGGACTCAATTTCCCCTTTCTTCCAAAACAAGACACACCCTTCATAGGTGAAACCTTCAAATAGAATCAATCACTAATTTTAAATTCAAGATCCCTTCTCCTCACATCGGCATGGGACTTTTGTCGACTTTGGGCTATTTTCATTCTTTTTCTAATCACCTTCACTTTCTCCATGGCCTCCATAACCAAATCCGGCCCTAACAAGGCCATCTCCCCCATCTCAAACCATCGAACTTGAGATCTACAATGCCTACCATAAAGAGCCTCAAAAGGATCCATACTAATGCTTGCATGATAGCTATTATTATAAGCAAACTCAATCAATGGGAGATAATCATTCCAACTACCCTTAAACTCCAATACACAAGCCCTAAGCATATCCTTCGGGTTGGCAATCCATTTGAGGGTGGAAGGCCGTACTAAGCTTAACCTTATTACTAAGACCTCTTTGGAAGGACCTCCAAAAGTATGAAGTGAATTGAGCACCACGATCCAATATGATAGACAAGGGTACCCTATGCAATCTCACCAACTCATGGATGTACAATTTAGAATAGTCTTCGGCACCATATCTATTCTTAATCGGTAGGAAGTGAGCCGATTTTGTCATCCTATCAACAACAACCCAAATAGAATCAAAACCCTTTCTAGTCTTAGTTAACCCAACAACAAAATCCATGTTAATTTCCTACCACTTCCAAGTGGAAATCTCTATGTCTTAGGTTAGGCCACCCGACCTTTGATGTTCAGCTTTGACATGTTGGCAATTATGGCAACCGGACATAAACTTAGCAATATCCCTCTTCATACGACCCCACTAAAACACTTCCCTCAAATCTCTATACGTTTTTGTAGAACCAAGGTGAATGGAATAGGAAGAATTATGAGCCTCATCAAAAATCTTCTCTCTCAAACCATCAACACTATGCACACACAACCTACCTTAGAACCTAAGGGCTCCATCTCCCCCTTGGGAGTAAACCTCCACCTTACCCTCTCTCACCAAAGCATTAAACTCTAGTAAGCCAGAGTCAAGGTCTTGCTTTGCTTTCACCTCCTCAATCAATGAAGATTTGGAACCATCAACCACCACTGCTCCACCATTATTAAACTCCTCCAACCTAACTCCCAACCTAGCCAACCAATGGACCTCTCTAGCCACCTCTTTGCCCCCATCATCATCATGAGCTAGGCTACCCATAAACACCCCACTCAAAGTATGAGCTACCACATTAGCCTTATCGGGGTGATAATGCACACTCATATCATAATCCTTAAGAAGTTCTAACCACCTTCATTGCCTCAAGTTGAGATCCTTTTGAGTGAACACTATTGGAGACTTTTATGGTCGGTGAACACATCAATATGAACTCTATACAAATAATGATGCCAAATTTTCAAAGCAAATACCATGGCGGCCAATTCAAGATCATGAGTAGGATATTTCTTTTCATGCACATTAAGTTGTCTAGAGGCATAGGCTATCACCTTACTATTTTGCATCAAAACACAACCCAAACCAATTCAGGAGGCATCACAGTATAGAACAAACCCTTCCAACCCTTCCGGTAAAGACACGATAGGAGCGGAGACAAGCTTATCCTTCAAGGTTTGGAAACTCTTTTCACACTCATCGACCCACACAAACTTAGCGTTCTTTTGAGTCAACTTAGTCATGGGAGAAGTAACAAAAGAGAACCCATTCACAAATCTTCGGTAATAACCCATTAAGCCCAAGAAGCTTCTAATATCTGACGGGGTCAAAGGTATAGACCAATTTATAATCACTTTTGTCTTCTTAGGATCCACTTTAATACCATCCCCCGATACCACATAACCTAGAAAGGCAACCTCTTGCAACCAAAACTCACATTTCTCACACTTGGCATACAACTTCTTTTCCCGTAATCTTTGTAGCACCACCCTCAAATAACTCAATGCTTCTCCTCACTACGGGGAAAGATCAAAATATCATCAATGACAATCACAACAAACAAATCAAGGTAGGGCTTGAAGACCATATTCATAAGATCCATGAAGATAGTCGGTGCATTGGTCAAACCAAAAAACATAACCACGAATTCATAGTGCTCATACCTGGTTTGGAAGGTCGTCTTGGGAATGTTACACTCCCTCACTTTCACTTTATGATACCCGGAACGAAGATCAATATTAGAGAAGTGACTAGCCCCTTGAAGTTGGCCAAAAAGATCGTCAATCCTTGGTAGATAGTACTTATTCTTGATGGTTACTCTATTAAGTTGTCGGTAATAAATACACATCCTAAGAGAACCATCCTTATTTTTCACAAACTACACTAGTGCACCGCAAGGTGATTTGCTAGTCCTAATATAACCCTTCTCCAACAAATACTTTAATTGTTCCTTTAACTCCTTTAACTCCGCCGAGGCTATACGGTAAGGGGGAATAGAAATGGGTTGAGTGTCCGGAAGGAGATCTATACCAAAATCTATTTCCCTTTCGAGAGGAACACCGGGAAGGTCAATTGGGAAGACATCTAGGAACTCATTAACCATCAGAATCGACTCTATCAGAAGAACTTTAGACTCCATATCCCTAACCCTCACAAGATGATAGAGACACCCCTTAGAGATCAACCTTTGGATTTAATGCAGGAAATAAACATGCCCTTGACCGCCATATCATGACTCTCCCATTCATGGATGGGTTCATTGGGGAATTGGAATTTGACCCTACTGGTTCTACAATCAATAGAGGCATCGTATGCATGCAACCAAGGGGTAATATGTCCAACTCAATAAAGTCACATGGTAATATTTTATACAAAATGCAAACGAGACAATTTTTATAGACTCTTCTAGCAACAATAGATGCACCAACAAGAGTAGACACCTCATATGGCTCACACCACAACTTGGGTTCAACATGGAACTTTTTAGCAACAAAAGGGGTAACAAAATAAAGAGTGGCACCCATGTCAATCAATGCATACACATTAAAATCAAAGACTTTTAACATACCGATGACGACATCGAGAACCTCATAAACCCCTTACATCCCATGAAGAGTATAGAACCGATTGTGCCTTGGGGCACCACCTTGTTGGCCTCCCCTCCCTAAAGGAACCGCTGCACCCTGGCCTTGTCGGCGAACATCTTTACCTTTATTTTGATCATGAGGACAATCAATCTTCTTATGCTCAATTTCATCACAATCGAAACAAGCATTGGTATCCCTCAAACATGGGCCTCTATTAGCCCTAACATATTTTGGACACATAGCATTGGGAGCCATACCACTATCACCTTAGACCCCTGGGTTGTCATTAGCAAAACTTCTATTAGGAACATGAGTAGACACTTGACCTTGATGAAACCGACCACCCTTGAGACCTTGGAGCTTACCATGAAAACAAACTTCTTGGCCTCATTACCCCTTCTCTTTCTCAACTTCTCCCCTTCCAATTGTTCGACATAAGTCATTAGGTGGGAAAACTCCTTGTCACTAATCAACATAGCGGCCTGGCACTCCTTATTCACTAAGTCGGGTGCACCCTTTACGAACTTGTTCATTCTAGGCCTTGGGTCGGCGAGCAATTATGGAGCATATTTTGAAAGTTGGTTGAACTTAAGGGAATACTCCCTCACACTCATTGACCTTTGCTTCAAATTTATGAACTCCATCATTTTGGCCTCCCTAAACTCAAGAGGGAAGAGTCGGCTGAGAAATGTTGCCTTAAATTCCTCCTATAGAATCACATTGTTGTTCCCCTTCTTCGCTTTCCATTAAGTATACCATAATTGAGCCACCCCTTTGAGTTGGTAAGCCACCAACTCTATCTTCTCTTCCGACATAATATCCATGATATCTAACACCTTATATACCTCATCAATAAATTCTTAAGATTCTTCATCCACTTTTGACCCATGGAACTCTAGTGGGTTCATCCTTATAAAGTCTCTCACCTTAGATCCCGGGGTAGGAGTATGAGGGGATAGGGCCCCTTGATTGACTTGACTAGTCATGGCTTTAGCTAGCAAGGTAAGAGCATCCTGGAGCTCCCTATGAGCCGGTTGTTCTTCAGAAGTGTGGACTCTTATTCCTCTTGTGTTATGCTTGATCTGAAAATGGAAAAGAACACTCGTTAGAGGGGAAACTTTACCTAATTTCTATAGACCATGAAGAAGGGAAACATTTCCAAAAATGTCTCATAGCCTCTTACTCATAGTTGTGGTATACAACACTACCATGAATAAGAATCTAATCGACGTGGTGTATTGTATGCCAAGGTCCATTAACAACCTAGCACTCTGATACCAAGATTTTCACGACCCAAGCCTAGGACCTAGACCTGACACGGCGAATGGGGAACCAGAAGGGACTCCAAACAAGTCTCTTAGCATATCATTACAAATCCTTGGTGATGGAAGCAATTGTACAACATCAAGAGATAGTAAAAGGGGAAACACGGGGATAAGGGACATAGTTGATACCGTAGAACATAGAATGTCAAAGTATAGCATTAATACATCATAATGTTCCAACAACACTTCTAATACGTAGATAGGAGCGGAGGTTAAGACAAGCTCCAATATCACCCTCATTTTCATAAGTTTCCAACACAATAAGAATCAATACATAGCATAAATTCAAAGAAACATGTCCTCGGAGTTGAGGGCTCACCAACTTGCATTGAAAGATAGTACTAGCCACGTGGAGGAGGAAGATGATCAAGTGGAGCTCTGGTTCCTACATAGTAATATCATGTAGGCATAGAGTATGCATTAATAGGGTTGAATGTATTAAGTATGTATGATGCAATGTAATAAAATACCAATATAGGCAAAGTGCATAATCGTAAGCAATGGATAGCATAATAGCAATATGACATGTATGAATAATGTTTGATGTAAAACATGCTTACATAGAGCATATTACATGTGTAGAAAGATACCATCATCATAGACCAAATAACTTAGTACTTGGAATCCAAGGAAAACCACCCTTTGAAGGTGTTTGATGTATCAACACCTCAACATGGTTAATGGGTTTACCACTTCCCATCAAGGTGTTTGAGGTATCAACCCTTCAACTTAGTTAATGGATTTACCACCTCCAAACAAGATGTTTGAGGTATCAACCCCTCAACTCGGTTAATGGGTTTACCACCTCCCATCAAGGTGTTTGAGGTATCAACCCCTCAACTTGGTTATGGTCAACTTACAACATTAAAGATACCTTCCATGAAATCGATACCTTCCATGAAATCAACACACATATAAACATTCCTTTCATCATCATAAAGTTACTTAGTTCATAGGTCATGCAATAGATCATCAATAGCTCAATAGTCCGAAATCAGACATTTTATCACACTTTGTGGGTGTATAATGCTTGTTTAAGTTCATGAAATTCAAGAGTAAAATCATGCAGAAAAACTTTCAGTAAATCAACCTACCAATACTTAGTAATACCCTCATGCAGGATACATCAAAACCCTCCATCAAATTTCAAGAGAGACAATAGTTTTATAGCTTAAAACATGTATAATCATAATAGACAATTCACCTCATTGTATAGACTTAAGATAAATAAGCATATGTTTTTAATCACACTTTCATGAAACCCAATATAGTATATGATCATAATCACTAATGAATAATACCTATAAGTAACATAACTTGGGAAAATGTAATTGTTATAGAAATGGAACATTGGGAACCATGGAGAAAGGACCCAATGATTGAAACTCACATACCTTGGACCTTGAGTCTCTTGAAATTGAGTTGGGAAAGAATGGAAGCATGGAATGGAGTCTTGAAATCCAAACTTGTTCTTGAGTTTCCTTGAATTTTTATTGGGGTCTTGGTAGAGGCTTTTGAGAGGATTTGAGAGTGTATTCAAGTTGAGTACATTGAGTTCTGATCCTTTGGAATAGGGTTTAAGTCTTTTGGGGAGGTTAAGACAACATTGGAAATCTAAAAAGGTCATTAGAATGAATTAAATTCACGAAAATGCCATTAATGAACGGATGAAAAAATTGGCAAAGTGATGCCCCACTGAAGCCTGACCCGTGAGATGGGTCATGTGGAAGTCACGTGAGATGATACTTGCTCAAAAATTGGAAGTTGGAGAACTTAGAAAAATTTTAACGTCATCGTCACTTTGACGGGAGCCGTTCACGGGCCGTGTGGCGCTATACGGTCTGTGTAGTAGTCTGTTGAACCATACTTTGAGAAAACAAAATGTTGCCAGGCCACCCCACACCTATGGACACGAGCTGTTTGACCTTTCACGGCCTGTCAAGGTGACTATGGTCCCACACTTGGTCAAAACTCCTCTCACGCCCACTCTTCATCACTTACACACACTACACGACCAACCACACGGTCAATGGCAAGCCACATGGCCCGTGCCACTAGCGTGCCCTATGCCTTAGACCAAAAATGGTCCTTTCCATCTCAAGGAAGCCCACATGCCCTGTTCAAAGCCTCACTATCCATCTAAGTACCAGTATGGTTTCACTGCACGGGAGGATCTCACGAAAACGGTCATAACTCTTTCATCCAAACTCGAAATGAGGTGAATCCAAGTGCATTGGAAAGCTAACTAAAAGGGATTTCATTTGACATATTGTGGGCTTTCCACTTCTTTGTGGGCTAAAAGTTATGCTCATTTAAATTTGACCTTGGTACAAACCAACACTCAAAACTCAACTCATAAGGAAGTCTTGAACTCGTCTAAGTACTAGAAGTCTACCACAACCCTATACTCTCCCAACCTAACCAAATGAGGCTTGAATCATAGATACATAAGAGCATGGAGTTATGAGGTGTAGTAGTTTGTGAATCTGAGAACGGATATGCAGTCAGCATGAAAAATTGAGTGGAATATGGTCTCATTCGGCTTTTAGAGTAACCGAGTCAAAAAATAATTTTTTGTAATTAAATGAATAATAGTGTTGGTGCATGCCCAAGGCATGACGCACTAGGGATGCAGACCAACACTTTGTTTTTTATTCTTTTTCCATGAGAAATTTCAGAAAGAAAATATGCAGGTCGCAGACTGGAACTTTTGGGATCAAAATATTTTCTTTTAATTTGAGGGGAATTCCGATCAATTTCCAACTCCTCCTAAACTCAAAACACGATCAATTTATGTCATTTTGATGAGTAAATAAGGTCTGAAACCACATTCTATGTCCTTATTCAAATACTTGAAAGTTAGGGCTTGAGAGAGAAGAAAGAAGAACGTGAGATTGAAGAATTCAAGGAGGATTCTTGATGGTTGATTGAAAGATATTTATCCCAAGTATGTAAGGCTAAACTAAAATTATGAGATTGTTCTCTCATGTGCCCCATAGATGGTTTTAGATGAGAGGTGAAGCTTCTTGATGTCTACAAGCATGATTCTTGAAGATTTTCTTGAAAATTATTACATGTATTGTCATATGTTGATGATCATCATAAACTTATTTTCTTGAATTGAATGTTTTCACACATGAATTATTACATAAACCCTATTTATTATTTAATAAAGATTGCATGAATGAAGATAGGGATTGAGTCTAGATCCTCGATTGGAAATATTTATAGAGATTGTGATTGTGAATGTGAGAATGTTGATAGATTGAAAGTGTTTGATGGTCCATGAGTCTTTCCAAATGAACTCTAATGATTTGCCAATTCTATTATTCCCAAATGATTGTCCCTAGCCTTGAGCTATTGATTGAGATATTGATTGATAAGATGATTAGAGTTTTTACGAAACTGATTGAAAGATTGTGCCTCCATGAGGTTGATTGAGATGATTGGATTGAGATAGTTTGATTGGATGAATTTTTTTATGAGCATTGAGTCATGGGAGGAGTATCGAGAACCGAAAGAGTAAGAGTTACACCAACTCGCACTCATCAAACTATGTATCCAATCGTAGGTGAGGATTAGGACCATCACATCATATGACGTTGAGGTTCCCTCTGATTAAAAGTCCCTGAAATCAATAGAGAACTTATAAATTGTTGTCTACATTTGGACTTATCCTTATGGTTTCGATTCATTCTCTACCCGGAAAGTACAAAACAATTGTGGCAACATAAGCATGATTGTTGAACAATTGCTGTCTCATATATGATTGTTGTCGGATAAGAGAAACTCCCAGAAAGTTTCCAAATTGAGTACTCTGAACTGAGCAGAGATGAGATGAGATGAGATGACTTGAGATGAGTCCTTCTGAAATGAGCCCGATTTGATTGATGAGTTGATTAGTTGATAGGTCACATGTATACTCTTTATTCTTGCTTTAGATAGACAATATGAATTGATCATTATTTCTATATTATTCTACTTGTTTCGGTTTCATTCAACTATTTTACATACCGTACATTCTACGTACTGATGCCACTATGGCACTGCATTATTTTATGACGTAGATACATGGGATTGAGATCATCAGCAGATGCATCGTTGAGGTTCTTTGGACGTTCAACGAATTGGTAAGCATCCCCTATTTCAGAGGATTCATCTACTTTATTTTCATCGTGCTTTAGAGTTAGAGTTGCTTAGCTTTTATTTTGATTAAGGTAGCCATGGGTCTGTCATTGGCACCACCTGATAGTGATAGAGGCTTCATAGACTAGAGTCGGATGTTGATTATTAAGATTGTGAGCTAGTTCTTTCTACTAGACTTTAATTTATACTATTATTTTGAGACTAGATGATAGATGTGACCATTTACATTTTGTTAACTTCCGTTGATTGGTAAAATGATTGATTGAATGAATGTGATGAGGCCAAGTAGTTTGTTTGGGGACTAGAAATAGTCTCTGGGTGCGGCCACGTCTTGCGTCCCTTCCCGGGGCGTGACATAAGCATAACAATTGCTAACAACCAACAAAAGCCAAATACACATCCTACCCCAGAACTTGGAAGTCACCTATCACGAGATATTATATACTCAATA